>LSSL01000861.1:0-11735 GCA_001953115.1 Smittium mucronatum | reverse complement strand
TAAACAAACTTTAAGTCAGTTACAAGCTGACACCGCTGATCATAAATTTGTGTTGGAAACAGCCAAATTTCTGATTGGCATCCGCGTGCCACGAACACTTATGCTCCGGAGTTTAAGTGATTCACCAGCCCCCTTGAACCAATGCCCTCAAGGTATGGAGCTGCTAGTGCGGCAGAGGGGAGTGGGGTGACAAATTTTTTGAAAAGTTTTCACTTATTTTAAATTTTTTAAATTAGTTTTTATAACTTTTTATTAATTTTGAAATAAACTTCCCTTATACAAAATAAAAAAAAAGAGGTAAAATAGACCTGTGTCTCATTGGAATTCTTTTATTCGAGCCAAATAATGAAATAGCATAATTATAATAACTTTAATTATTTTTATACATTGTTTTTCTTACTATTAACACTTGATTAGCAAGGCCCTAACTGAAATAACCAATTATAGAAATTTACTAGAAGCAACCAAGCTTTTGTTTGGAATCTATATTCCCAGAATGTTTATGCTTAAGAGTAAAAGTATTTACCATCATATTCTAGGCGATTCTCAGTTCCCTTGAGCCAATTTACACAAGGTATGATTGTGTTGTTAGCGCAACAGAAGGGAGTTGGTTTATGAAGATTTAGAAAAAAAAATTTACTTCTACTTTTTATTAAAGTAAAATGAATTTGCTGTAAAAAGAAAATGCACGCTTATGCTGTAACATTTGTATACATTATATACATTGGCTAAGAAGGAAATGTTTAAAAATGGGTTTCTTAACTTTATCTTCATCAAATGCTACTGCAGATTTGCTCAAAAGAAAACGCAAAAAAAAAAAATCGCTCCCGCCTAGGCTTGAACTAGGAACCTCCTGATTAACAGTCAGACGCGCTAGCCAATTGCGCCACGGAAGCTTGCTGAAGTGAAATAAATAATTTTTGTCTTTAAGTTTTGGGATAAATATATACAAACTAAACACTTATTTATTATTATATACTTTATTCTGTGCATAAATTCCTCTTTACTAAATACCAACTAATTTTAAATTTCATTTACTCTATTCAATCAATAATTTGAAAGAATAAGGACTCATATTCGTTAAAAACAACAGAAAAGCTTGAAGAATGTTAATGTGTGAATTTTTACTTTTTTTTTTTTTGGAAGGGGTTTAGTTATTTTTTAGAAAAATTGGTTTTTTTTTCTGATTCAAGTGATAATAACCTAAATTTTTAAAATTTATTTTTGAGAGATTTGATTATAAAGATCTCCACGAAAATCTATGGCGAAATTTCTATTTATACAATATCTCTACCTTTTTACTATGCGTAAATAAATGTAATTATAGAAAAAAATCGACATTTTAAAACATAATTTTGTTGTGACATAACACCATTGTGGAAACTATCGAAAATCTATCTTTTTAACAAATAAAATTTTAATTTTTTTTGTAGTTACATAGTATTGAATAGAATGAAAATTTGAATTTTAGAAAAATTAAAAAAGTATTTCATGTATTGATTAATGCCAATAAAATATCGTGATAAAAAACAAATTAAAGATTTATTGATTAGTCTTTTCTCCCTCTTTACATGATAAAATTTTTTGTGAATAACCGAACCTAAATTTTTTTCAGATATGATTTTATCCTATTTAAAAAAAAAAGAAACTATTATAATATTTCGTTTAATAGATCTTTGATTATTTATTTTTTGAATTATCTATTTCGAAATAAGCGATATAGCGAACGAATTAAGGAATTTTCAACAAAATATTTTCTATATAGATTTGATTTAAAACATATATCGAACAAAATCTATTTGATCCTTTATCCCTCTTCTTGAAATTTTTTTAAATATTAATATCAAAATCATCTATGTGGTAGATTCTTTGAAGAAATAGACGCTTCAATTTGATTATTTTTTATTTCCTTTTTCAGTATTATTATATTAATTACAAAATCTGTCTTATATTGGTAATAGCCAAAACAATGAACTTAATTTCTGATTTCGAGAAATTCTACAATGAATTAAATCAATAAAAAATATCATAAAAAAATTTAAATTAAAGCAATGAAACCAATTTTTTTTCAATCGAATAATTTTCCATTTTTAAATTAAATTGTAAAAGATTTAAAATTTGTTGGATAGGAAATAATATTTAAATGATTTATTCTTAGAACTGCATCAAATAGGGGGTTTTACAAACTATAAGTAAAAAAAAAAAATCGACATCTATATTCCAATTCTAGAATCGGTTTACTAAAAAAAAAACTTTTTAACTTGGAAAATATTAGCATTGATGCCCAGTTGATAACCTATAATTTAAAACGTTAGTTTTTAGAAAATCCAAGCAATTTTATGACGCATTTACTTATTTTTACTTAAATTCATATTTTATTTGGCTCTTTAAGGGACTAAAAATATTTTTATTTATTATTAGTGGGATCTAATTATTCATATATTTTTTTGAAATAAGCTTAAATAAGCACTAGTTTACATAAAAAAAAGAATCAAATATTTTACGAGTTATTTATCAGGATATCACTTTACTTAACTTTCAATGCTACAAAATAGATCGGTTTATTTTTGGTCTGATTAAGGCTAATAATAAAAGAAAAATTAAAATTTTCTTTGCGTTTTTATATTAATTAAATTATTTTACATGCTGAAAAATTCAATGATTTTAAGGTGAAAATAATTACAAAGGTTGATGTTCTAAATAAAATTATTTTTTCAATTATCGGTTATTATAAATTTTTATAGGTGAAAAAGGATTAAATATGGAATAAAGCCACGTGTTATTATAATTATAATATTGATTATAGACAAAAGATTTATTCATAATATTTATTAGAAATCAGATAAATTTTTTTTTGTTTAATTTTTTTTTTACAATATTAATCCAGTTTTATTTCTTGTTTTATATGTTTTAGATAAATATTCATGTTCTGAAACTAAACACTAATATTTTTTATGCTACTTTTTTTTAATGATAATCGATTAAATTTTTTTAAAATGTAAAAAATGCCGAGATAAAACCAAAAGTATGAAATAGAAATTATGGTTTTATATTGATCTACCAGAAAATATATTATTTATATTAATTTTTTTAGGCCTGATATTTTTAATAACCAAGTAAAAATCCTACAATGCAGTTTATTTCCTAAATAGATAAAAGAAATCTTAATTAAATTGGATGTACTCAAGTTGAAAATTTTATCTTAAAAAATATTAAATCATAAGAGAATTAATGTTTAAATAAGTACCTAAAGACAAAATTCGTATTCTATTAACTAATTCACTCTACTGGTTGGAATTCGAGAAATTAGGCAGGGGTTTCAATATTCTGTAAAAAACTATGAAATTTTGTTAACTATACTGAAAAATAATCAGTGGTACTTAACATAAATTTCATTCTTTTCCAAAAAAAAAATACCAATTTTTTTTCAAAAAACACACCAATAAAAAAAATAAAGTTTGAAGTTGATCATATAATACTATTTTTTTAAATTGACAGTATTACAGCAATTTTCCAGAATTGAAAAGCATTCCAATCCTGAAGGCAAAACACATACTGTGTAAATATAAAAGTGTATGTGAAACCAAACATATGATGAAATTTATTTACAAAAATTTTAATGTTTGATTCATAAATTTTCTTTTTGCTGAGGGATGAGACAGAAATGTAATAAACTTATTTAAAAAATTCAACGAGTACATTATCAAAAAGATGAAGGTAAAAGTAATGTGAAGTAATATCTAATAAGGAATCATTAAAACTTATAATTTTTTTTGTGTTTTCGAAACAAAAAAAATGTAACTGATGATAAAGGAAGCTAAAATCACTCATATTTCTCACAAAAGTATCAAAAAATTTATAATTTTACATGGCCTAATTCCGAAAAAATTATGAATCACGCTTAGATGATAATAGCCAAAAAATTTTTTTTTGGAAAATTATAAGTTTTTTCTAAATTTGATAGATACAAAATATAGGATCATTAGATACTTTTGTGGTTTAAAATAAATTACACGTATCTAAGGCACAACTGAAAAACGATCACTTAAATTTACACTAATTCATAAAAACTACGATTTTGAATTCCCACAAAAAAAGGAAGAAAGGAACAGGGGAGGAAAGTTTAATAGAGAAATATAGAGGTGAACTAAAGATGAAACATGTCTTTCACAGATTAATAATTCAAAATTCAGCACTTATGCAGCAAAAAAATTTTTTTTTAAAAGAGATGAATTTTCGGATTTTGACAGAAGTGTATTTACTGAAAATTAATAAATCATAATATTTTTCACTATTTTAAATCATATTTTTTTAATTTTCAGATAAAAATTAATCCTTAACATTTTCCACAGCTATTATATTGAATTTTGATGTTTAAAATTTTCTATTTTTTAAAAATCATCATATCTTAATTGACCAACCGTATTATTTTTTTCAAAAAAATAATTAAAGTTCCATCATATGTTCTATTTTTGAATATCATTATCTCCCACTTCACCAAATATTATTTATTTTTATTTGCATATTTTTATTATATAAAATGCAATAAAAAAAAAAAATCTAGCACCGAAGCGAATTATATAATGAGGTTTTGAAATTACAGACAGGATTATTTATAAAAATAAAAATAAATAGAATTATCAGCCATAATGGAACTAAATTAAAAGTCAAGAAAATAATATGAGTTTTTTTGATTCGCTTTTTCCATAATAAAATTTCCACAGTCTTATATTTTAAATGTATTATTTTTAAAAGTAAATGATAGGATTAAATCCCAAGTATGTTGGCTTAACGATTTAAAAAATCAATTAATTGATATTTAATGATTTTGGTGTTTTCTAAAAAATAAATGTAAAATTTAAAGAAATTTTTTTGTCTCGTATTGATCAATTTTTAATATCTATTCATTTTATGGACCCTAAAATAGTTATTTGCTTTAACGATTCCGCGTATTTTTAAGTACAGACCTTTTATTAATAAATTTTTCTTAGATTGACCTCAGTTTAATAAATCCCGTATAAATTTAATCGAAGGAATGTAGAAATCCATCCATTTATACAATATATAATTTGAATATTTTCATATCATTTATGTTATAAAATTTTTAGCCATATTTAGGTCTAAACTAAAAACTTTTGCAAAAAATAACAAAATATAAAAAGAGTGCATCTGAATTTTTTTATCTTATCAAGTGGACTTTTAAAGCAAGTAAAAAATAGTGATAACTCTTATCACTTCGTGGCCTTAATTTTTATTATAATTGAGCTCAATATAGTTGTATAAATATAAATAAAACCCATTTTTAATCATAAAACGTAATTAAATATACTTTTGTGGATTTTATAATTGATTTTCAGAAAAAAATAAAAGTTTGAGTGATTATTAAGATTTTTTTTCAAGCCAACTTTTTTCTCTAAAAAGTGCTAGTTACGGTAATAATACTTGCTATCGATACTTTCATAAATATGATTAAATATTAAAAAAAATATCCTAAATATTAATGTTATAATAGCGAAGTAACTTTTTTATACAATCAAAATATCGCAATTTTAAAAGTTAAAGGTATTATTTAACTAATTTTGCTCCCAATTCATCGTTTTATGATATTTTTTTTTCAAAAATATATTTTTAAATAGGAAAATTTACACCCTTTTCATTTGGGGATATATTTGAAGGTTTAAATAGAATTTATAGAATTTAAAATTTTATAGCAATTTCAGGGACGATAAAAACCACATAAGTTCTTTTTTTTCATTTTTTTAGAAATATTGTTTTACCATTTTATGAAATGAAAAATATATGAACATCTTTGATATAAATTAATATTTTTTCTAGTTTTCCATATCAAAAAGCTTTTTTTTTGGAATATTTCCACTCAATAGCTCTTTTCCATGTAATTAAATACCATTTCAGATAAATAACTAGATCTAATTATATTTTTTATTCCTCTTTCTAATAAATATACAATTCTTTTTACAAAATGCTTATCTCTTTCAGACCGAAAGTAAATAAATGAAATTATGTTCTTATCTACACAAGAAATTTGTTAAAAAAAAGTTAAAATAATTTTGCTCTTTATTTTTTTTTTTGAATAGGGAATGCAGAATTCCAAAGATAATAACCGAAAAAATTAGAACCTATGGGTCTAAATAATTTATCAGTTGATCTAAATTATATTAATTGATTGATAAACTCCTTTTTTATGTTCTGAAATTACAATATTCCAAATTTAGAAATATATTTAGCCGATTTTTTTGTTTTTGTAAAGAAATCAAGATGAATTTTTTGTTTTGCATTAAAAGCTTCAAATAAAAAATAAAAAATATAATAAATATGTATTTTGAAATCTTTTAACTGATTATTAATTCAAAATATTTTTAATAAGAGTCATTTATAAAGAAATTAAATCTAATTTAGCTTCACTAAAGAAGGTTTAAAGTGTGTATTTATATATGAAAATTTATGATATTTAAATTTTTTTGTAAAAACAAACATAAATCAATTAAAAAAATAGTAGAAATGGAGCTATTAGTATTGCAAGATTATTGTGTAATTAAGGATTTTTTAATTCAAAGATAATTAAAGTATTTTGCATAATTTTATCGAAAAAACAGATTCTGATTTATTATCTTTATATTATGCAATCAAAAGAAAAATAATAAACCCCTACATAATCTTTTTTTTTTTAGTATCCAAATGAAATTATTTGGGCAGGTCTATAAAATATCAAAAAAACACTCTTTAATCATAAAATTAAATACTTATATAACCGGAATACCTTTTATGTTAAATACTTTTCCTATTTTGGTTCAATTTTAACTTATAATTTTTAATAGAAATTTAAGGTCTCTATCAATTAATACGATATTATTTATAATAAATGCTATCAGCTCAAGAATTTAATCCATTTTATAGAAATTTTACTTTTTCTTCTTTCGGATTTTATTAATTTGAATTAATTTTTATAATAGTATATCAAATAATGCAAGTTTTTTTTATTTTGAGAATCAAAGTTAATTTCTTAATAACTGAAGCTAATATAAGTTAGTATTTTAATTACCTAATATCTCTGTTATGTTCAAAAATAAATAAATTATAAACAAGACGTAATATTAAAATCGAAATATTATTAAATATACTCTAAAATTACCTAGTAAAATCAATCTGGAGAAATAATTCAAAAAAAAAAACACCCTCAAAATAAGAAAAAAATCTAAAATTTTTTTTCATAAGATTTATTCGTTATATTCGTAGATTTCATCGTTTTACCTTAAATAGGATAAAATAAGAGGCTATTATGTTGCATTTATATTTAATACCCAACCGGTGATTTCTACTAATGCGTGGATTTGATCTCAATTTTTTCGAAATAAAAACTAATGGGATGTTATTTATTTGGTTAAAAGTGTCTGTAAAAAAACGCAAAATTTGTTCAAATGCACAAAAAATCTTTTTTAGGCGACAAAAAAGTCTTCTATATTAGTTAATTATAAGTATTAAATATTGTATGTTTTTATTCAGTGAATTATATATATTTATCAATGAAATGAAAATTAAAAAACTTTCCAATAAAATTTGAATAAAATAGCGTATGAGTTCTGAAAAGAAGCTATTATTTTAAAAAAGTAAAAAAAAAATTGTTTAATTTTCGCTTCTTAAACCTCTTTCCTTCTAAAAAAATAATCTCATTTAATTTGAAATTTTGTCACATCATATAGTTGAAAAGCTGAAAACCAAATAATACAGTGTTTTTTTATCTCCATGAACATTTTCCAATTCTTTTTACGATTTGTAGCTGAAAATATATGTATAATATAATATAATATAATATAATACCATTTCGAATAAGTTTAAATTAAGTTACTGTATCTCAAGTTATGTTTTAATTTATGTTTTATAGTTTTTTATAATATTTTATTACAATTAAATTTTTGTTTTTTAAATGAATATAGTAAGGCTTAATTGTTTTGTATAGAAAGAATTTTTTTTATGTTTATTTTGGATTTAATAAAAGTTAATATTATAAAATAAGAAAATGTGTACTCAAAATGAATTTTTCAAAATAATTTTCGACTTACCTCTACGTGAAATTCTATTTAAAAGACTAATCATAATTATTATCTAAAAACTTATCTTTTTTGCATATCGATAAATATTTTTACTTTTTTTATTTTTCATTAAGTAAAATAAATAAAAGAATATTTCTTTAAAATTTGCTAAAAATCCTAAGCTTAAATTTGTTTTTAAATCTCATTTTAAGAGATAAATATAATATTTAATGTATATAAAAATACCTAATAAAAATTTACTATATTTTTTTTTAAATTTTAGTAATACTAAGATTTTTATTAAATAATTTATTTTTTTTGTGTATTTTAACAAATTTTGTGTAATTTTTTTAAAATTTTTGTATTTTACAGGGTTTTTTATAAAAATATTTCTGAGCTAAATTATTTGATTGACATAGATTTGATCCGGAATTAAAATTTTTTTTATCCATCTAAATAATGTAAAAATATTGAGATCTTCAGTTTAACCCCATGAATTTATTTTTATTAAGATTTCGAAATTAACCTCTTTAAATTTTTGAGGGTAACTTATTTTTTTTAAAAATATAAAAATTATATATATTAAATATAAAACCTATTTGAAAATTTATAAGCTACTGAATCGCATGTTTAGAAAAAATTAGGATTTTTTTAAAGATAAAGACTTAAATTAAAACTAATGTATCAAATTTTAGCTTTTAAAGGAACCTTACTCTATTAAAAATTTACAATTTTAAATCAAAAATCAAAAATCAAATTTATTAATTTTTTTGTATTTATATTTGTTAATTGGTAATGTTTTATTCATTATACTACCAGTGGTTTTTTTTATGAATAAATGAAAAATAATCAAAATGATATATTTAATGATAATTAGTTAAAAGCACATTTATTTCGATATTGAATCGATACATTTTTATTGTGGTAAATGCGTTATATTTATCAAATCGATTTTTCTACAAGAATTTGACATAAACGGAGAAGGTATTTATTTATATATATAGCGTGTTTTAAACAAAATAATTCTTATTTTACAATATTTATCTCAAATATTAATATACTTATCTATTTATTGTATTTTTTAATAATTAAATATGCTGAATTTTTTCATAATAATTTTTTTACATTAAATAATGAATAAAATAATGATTTTAAAATTATAATTTTTTAAAAAAGAAACCAAAATTATTTTTTAAGTGTACTTGTTAAATTCCATTTAGATTTGAAATTTAAAAAAATGACGTCGTTAAAATATAATACTGAATTTTTAATATTTAAATTTTGAATGCAAAATTTCAAAGACCCCTTTATTGATCTCATTATGTCTATGAAAGTGTGCACAAAAGTTCAGAGTGAGAAAGAGAATTAAAAATGTGTAAATCCTATTCAGAAAATTATTTTGAAAAATTAAATAAAAAGGGTTGAAAAAGCCAAATAATTTTGATTTAAATGGGTTATATGTTTTATTTGGGCTTTTAAATCAAAATTAGTTTAAAATATGGAGAAGGAAAAAGAAAATATCATAATTATGACTAAGAATTGGTTTTTTTCATAAATTAGTTTTTGAATTTATTTTTTACAAATTCCTCTATTTTAAATTCTTATAACGTGAATTTGGGGACAGAACAAATATTAGCCAAAATAATATCAGATTATATTAAGAAAGAATTAAAAAAATAATTTTTAGTTATACTGAAAAGTAAGATCAGAAATATTTGAAACTTGGTTTTTTTTAATTGTACAGAAGCTGTCATAGTATTAGAAGCATATGTACAAAAGCGTTTTAAAATAAATTCTGGATTTAGTGACTAAAATTTTTATTCTCCGGAAAGCATAAGAAATATTGCGTTAAATGGATATTTTCACAAAGTATGATGAAATAGCAAAAACGGTGATTAAAATTAAACATTTCTGTATCCATGCTTCTAGATCATTTTTTTAGTACGAAACAATTGTAGAAATTTTTTTTATTGTTGACTCCAAAAGAGAGTATAAAATAATAACATAATAACATAATAACTTATATGTTGGTCCGTAATTGCTAATTTAGGATACATGGGAGCGAGTAGATATACAAAAAAATCCTGTATATAAAAGGGAAAATTTTGAGCTAAATAAACTTTAATTTTTTTTTAAATTTATAAGAATTTTATATGAAAAATAATACCGTAGATTAAATTTAATATGGGGTGCTTCAAGATTGAAAATAAAAACCAATATGTAAACTAATGAATATAATAATCAATTTTTCATCTATTTAACAGACAAAAATCTCAAATTTCATCTTCTGAGAAAGACTAATGACACAAAAAATAGAGATTAAATATTTTTAAAATTAAAAAAGTTTTAAGATCTTTATTGGTAAGAAAAAAAATTAAAGTAAATTGTTTTTGTTTTTATTTTTATTTATATTTATTTCGTGTATTATGAATAGCTTGGAAATTGATTTTTATTTTCATATACTTGATAAAATTTAGCTTTATAACTTGATAGGATAGAAATTATGTAATTAAACTATAATAGTTAAACTGATAAATAATTAAAACTCTAATTTTTATACGAATTTTTATTTATAAGCCTAATTATAAATCATACCAATTTAATCACTCAATATGATTCTTTTATATTCACTTTTTTTTACTGTATATATATCATATAATTTCCGATATTTATGTGTAATAATTTAATAGCGTTTCAATATGTCTATCATAAAAAAATTTGGAGGCATTTAATTAAACATAAAATATATTTTATAGTTTTTTATTACATTCCTTGTGTAAAAAAATGATTTATATTGATGTTTCTTTTTATTTTTTGAAAATAAATTGTATAAAAAGAGTCTTTGGTTCAATAAATTACCAAATTACATAAATAATTTAATCATTTGCAATTTTTTTAAAAAGATTTTAGTCTCTATATTTATAGTTTTAAGTTTTACAAAAAAGGCGGGAATAAATCAAAAAATTATAAAAAGGTTTGGCAGAGGGTGAGAGGGGGGTAGCGAATCAATATTTTTTTAAACGTATTTTATTTGAAATAATTTAATAATTCGATAAAAAAATCGAATTTGGTTTTGAAGATTCAAAATAGAAAAATAGTATATATTGCATAAAAAATTTCTTACACCTGTTAAAATTGGTTTTATTGATAAAGACCTTCTCCATCAGGTCAAATTATTAAGGGAAAATCGAATTTATCAACATAACTTGTTTCTTCCAAAAAAAACATAACAATTAAATATCAATTTAAAATATAATTTTATCCAATTATCATTAAATATCTCATTTTGGTTATTTTGGTCATTTATTTGTATAAGGGGGCTTTTTTTTAATTAGATTTTGATGTTTCAAATGTAGTCAATTATAAAATAGAAGTTAGTTATTTTATCATGAATAAGTTTAATATATTTTCGGGTCTGAAAATATATAAGAAATAAAACAAATTTTGAGCTTAATTAGAATACAAAAAGTTCTTATTAAGGCTTTATTGGATATTATTAATGAAGATGATGTTTTAATTTTTATCATGTTTCAAGGAAGATTATCAAAAAAAAAAAATTTCTAATAAAAATGGAAAACTATAATTATAATTTTTTTTTTTTTGGATTGATTGATTGATTGATTGATCTTTTATTAATTTTTTAGTGGCGGGGAATATAATTTTCATTTTTTTTTAATAATTAGATGC
>LSSL01000860.1:40033-53363 GCA_001953115.1 Smittium mucronatum | reverse complement strand
TAAACCTCAACAGGCATCAATATGTCTTGACACTATAATACACACTAGCTTACTCGGTTTTCAAGCAAACCAGTGTGTAAACACTCTGGCTAAATCAATTATCGGACCTATCGGAGTACACTCTTTTATATCAAACTAACTTTTTTAAAATGCTTTATTAGAAAACAACCGATACTTTCAAGCAATTCGGGGTTAGAATAGAAGTTTTTAATAAAATTATAAAATCTCAAAAGCAATACAAGTTTTGTATTTGATTAATACTTTTCTCAATGCCACCTCTAACCCTTTCACTTTGTTGACAAAAAAAAAAATTCATTAATATCAAGCTTAACATCTTTGGGAAAAGCTTTGAGATTTGTGTCAGTATTTTATTTAAAATATTGTAGATTAGCAAGATGGTATCTATAAAAAAATATCCAGCATTGAAAGCTGATTTCTATCAAATTACCTGTTTGAAAAAGTTTTTAGTAAATAAATCAATTACAATATCTTTAGATTTTCGTTCAAAATTATGTTTCGTGTTTTTAAAAGCTTAAAACATTTAAATCAGATTTTATTAGTTTGATAGTTTAATTGCAGAAGATTTGATGACTTTTAAATTTATATACATATTAAACTTAAGATATAAATCTTTGGATCTTCTATAAAGTAGGAAATAAAACTTTAAATTTTTTTTTCTTTTTTCAATTCCATCGATGAGTAGTCGGTGGCATTTAAAATTACATAGTGCATGATTTTCCTACTAAAGATTAAAAATCATTTTTTAAAAAAAATAACCAACAACGATCCTCTCAAACATAAAAAACCAACTTTTGAATTTCAATAAATCCTCGTTGGAGATAGTTTGAAAACTTCTTGGGGGATCTAAAAAAAACTTAAATCCAGCTCTAAACTAAAACCACTGATCTGTTATTTATTTTGGAAACAGAATAAATTCTGATTGGCATCCGGATGCCCTGAAAAATTTAGTTGCAAGTTTAAGTGATTCTCTGGTCTCTTTGAACCAATTTTCATGAGAGATGGTGCGGCTAGAGCTGCAGAGGGGAATTTGGAAAAGTTTTTAACTTATTTAGATCTTTTTAAATTGATTTTTAGAACTTTTTATTAACTATAAAATAAAATTCACTTAAAAAAGAGAGAAAAACGATTGGGCAGTTCATACATGTATATATCCGTTCAGTCATCAAAAATCATCTTTGAATTTCAGCGATTACCTGCTGAGGATAAAGGAAAAACTCCTTGGTATGGAGTATAAACTTATTAATTTCTGTTCAAGAATCTATCGCTGATTTTTATTTTGTGCTGGAGACAGCCGTTTGTTCAATTGGCATCCCCGTAGCTATATCACTTATTTAATAGATAATAAGTTATTAACCAGCCCTCTTGATCCAATTTTCGGTATGAAAGGAGCTGCTAGAACTACAGACGAAAGTTAAACAAAAGAATTTAAATTGGTTTTAATAAAATTTTATTTAATTGTAAAAAAATTAATTGTAAAAAAATTAATTGTAAAAAAATTAATTGTAAAAAATATCTATATTATCTATAAAAAACCAAATCAAATATAAGCGATTGTGTGGTTGATCACAGTGGTATTAATTATCTTAAAAAGGTTTAAATAATTTTAATCAAAATGAGATTTATTGTTTTATTATGTTTGTTAAAAAATAAATTCACAAAAATAGTTATGATATTATTTATAATTTTAAAATTATTTTAAATTATAATTAGATTTTTCAGTAGTTTAAAAATATTGTAATTTTTCTAAAATTAATTTTTAAATTGTTGATAAAATATTTAAGGATAATAAAAGCAAATTTATGAAAATATAATGGTAAATAAATAGATATATTTTGAATTATTTAAGTCACTATCTTGTTTCGGAGTTTGATTTTGGCTAATATGCTTAATTTTCTAAATATAAATATTTAAAAAAAATGAAATTTATTTTAATTATCTTTTTGATTTTATATAAATAAAAGAAATATCGGAAACATATCATAATTAATCTCAAATCTAATTGAATTATTATAATTTATAGTAATCTTAACAAAAAAAAGAAAAGTATATAAATATACAGATTACTGAAAGTGTGTTTGTGATAAACTGAAATAATGGGCTCGTTATTAACTGAGGAAATAAACTACTTGCATTATTATATGGTATTCTTTTTTGTTTCTTAAAACTTAATAAATGAATTAAAAAACATAAACATAACATAGAGTCATTATTTCGGAGTTTAGATAGAATTTATCATAATTTTTGTGAATAAATTTATAATTATTACTTGGCTTTATTCATACCAAAATAAATAGTAAATAATAATAGTTTCATGTGAAATCTATAAAAATGGTTAAATTTTTAATTTCGAACTAAGAAAAATTACTTCAAAAAAATAAATCTTTTATTAAAGAAATCTATCGCATCAATATTTTCGATATACTAAAAATCTTTAATAAACCGATAGATTCAGTACACGCATTGAATGTTTCATCCAATGAAGAAATCTTCCCATAAGCATAATTGACTTTTAGAAAATAGAAAATGGTATAAATAAGGAAGCTTAGACATTTTGTAATGGCTAAGCTTTTCAACTTGTCTCTTTCCCTATTTTTTATATTTTTAACTAGTATATCCTATTAACTTTTATAATTAAAATTATCCCATTAAACCTGATCCTTACATAATCATAAAAATTAAATAATTATAAATAAAAAATCTAGGGTCTTCGTGTAATATTTTAAATTATTAAAGCGTCTCCATACCCGAAAATGAAAAAAAGAAAGTAATAAAATGGCAAATATATAAACTATATTATGAATTTTACCCTAAATACTGCCTATAAATTTAAATATAATCTATGAGATTTTAAATTTTATTATGTGCTGTTTATATTTATAATTTAGTGCTTTATATGATAATATTTAAAAAATTAGTTACGAAAGTAAAAAAAATTTGCTTTTAATAAATCTAAAAACATCTAAAAAAAGTTGGGATTAACCAAAATCTAATTCTTTACTTTTATATTGTTTGATTCTTCTCCAAAAAAAACTCAAACATATTTGAAAAAACTGCTCCAATCAAAAATCCCCAAAATATTTTTGATGCCGTTTTAATAAATAAATATATTCACTTTTTCTCCTCAAAAAATAATAATTTATTTTATAATATTGTTTTTTCTTCTATTAAATATTTTATCCGGCCTAGGTATTGAGTAGATAAATTTTTATTTTCAATAAATATTTCAATTTCTCATTTGTGAACCTAGATAAAGTAAATTTTTAGAGATAATTCTGCATTCAATGAAATTACCTTTTTTAATTTTTAGAATATTTTTAAAATCATAAATCTTATAGAGTAATTACTTGAGTAGCATGATTAATATTTAATTTAAGGGGGTTTTTTTTTATAAATATTATACAATTCAAAGAATTTCTTTGCTTTAAAAATATGAATCACAGTGATGTATCTCTTATTAACTTAAAATTCATGCGAGATCAATAAAATTATTTTTAAGTCTAAATTTTACTTTGTTTCATATAACTTTAAAGATTTGATTTTTATTATTGTTATTATTATTATGAGATTATGAGACTGAAGATCTTATGTTCCCGAGTTGAGTCTTCGGAGTACCCAATTAAAAACCTTGAACCAATACTCAGTTTGTACGGAGCCTTAGAGTAACAAATGGGAGTGTTATGAAATTTTAGTTATTTTTTCCTTTTATTGTATTTTTATTTTAGCCTTTTCTATTATTTGAATAATATAAATAAATTTCCTTAAAAAAAATACTATTTCCAATAATATTTTTTTTTGAACCGATAGGAAATTTACTATCACTTTTTCTAAAATTATAAAAAAACAAAAGTTAAAATAAAAACATGATCTCCAATCTAGATTTTATTTATTATTGATTTTTTAGTATTTTTATTTTATTTTTGAATACAAAATAACGGGATTAGTTAACCAATTCTGGAATAAACATTAATAAATTATTTCATTTTATTTTCTAATTTTATATTGAATTATTTTTAAACCTATAATATTCTGTCGAAATATTTTAAAAGTGTTATTGTTTGAATTATAATGTTATAAATAATAATATCAAATAACAGATATGAAATTTTAGACCGATAATTGATTATTAATTTATTGCAATTTATTTATTAATGATAATAAATTTTATACTTTTTTGTATCTTTTTATCATATATATACTATATAAATTAAAATTAATTTTAAATAAACAACATAAGGTGCTTTTCTTGTAATCATTATAAATTCTAAATCATCATTTTACTAGTTTTATATTTTTAAGAAATATAAATTAATATTGAAATCAAATATACACCTTTTTTATTAAGTCATAACACAGTATAATAAAATTTATTTTTAATAAAAAAAATAGTTGTAAAGATTTTATTCGAATACGTGGCAATAAGCTGGAAAGTTAAATATCTGTAGTAAAATTTAAAAAAAATATAAAAATTTTACCAATTGAATTTATGGTCTCTTAAAATTTCCATAACTAATAAATCGTTGTCTATAAAAATGATAACGAAAATAATTATTAATTTTTCTAAATTTTTTATTTCTTATTCTTATCTAAAATGAAATATTTTATTTTTTATTATTAACAGTTTTTATTGCACCTTTTGACATAAGAAATAAATTTCATATAATATATAAAAGTTATCGAAATTTACTGATCATATCATTCAGATTTTTTATAATTTCTCCCTTATAATAAAAAATCAACATAAAGATAAAATTAAAAAATTAAAAATAAATTGATGTTATTAGTTTTATTATTTGACTAGATAAAAATTGGATGGATTATATAGTAGTTTAAAATATATCTTTCACGAAAAAGAAATGATGATACATTTTTATAATTGAGAATTATAAAAATCTAAGAATCTTTTTTTTGATATTTTTGTGTTAAAATGACAGAAATAAATTTTTTATAGTCTATTTTGATTCTAGAATATACATAATTTGAGTTATTACTTGTTTATATAAATAATTTAATAAATATAAAATCTATTTTTAATTCATATAATACAACTTCCTATTATTTTTGCTCTTTAAATAAAAAAAATGTTACGTAAACACCTTAATGAATAAAAAAATTAATAATTTTTTCACACTTATACAAAAAACAGCTAATAATTTCACTACTTTGCATGAAATTTCTGCAGTTCATACAGTATTAGAATAATTTCACATTTTACCAGTTTTTTTTAATTAATATGATGAAGAATTTCTAATTTCGCACAGAATAATTTTGTTTTTTTCATTGAGTAATAAATTAAATAATAGACAGTAAAATTATATATTACTGTTTTCAGTTATAGTTTGCAATAATTTAATTAATAGCAATCCAATAAAACATCAAATTTGACCAAGGAATTCATAAGAATTTCAATGTGCTAAAAGTTTAGATTTATTTTAGAAATATAGGTTAAAACGTGAATTCGTGAAAATAAAGATAATTTTGTGCAAATTCGCTAAATTTTGTATTATTATTTGAAAAGTTTGGGAAGATGTATTTTTTTCTTAAATAAATAAATAAAACGATGAAATGTGATTTTGAGGATTAAATATCATATTGTTTTTAGAAAATATTTTTAGTTTATTTGAAAATCAAACATCACTTAATGTACATAGAGATTCAAGCTTCGATTTAAAAATTGAATAGGCAAAAAAATGATTATAAAATTTGAAATTCCGCATATAAATAATTAAAATATTCAAATGTAGTCATGTTCTGAATTAGGCGCGTCATAAATACTTATTTTAATAAAAAAATGCGTGAGAATTGATTGATTGATTGATACACACTGTATAATATTAAAAATATAAAATATAACTCAAAAATAATTTATTAATCTTAATATTTGGGAAATTTTTGTTGATAAATACTTTTACACAATTTAAAAGTTTTTGGTTTTTAAGAAAATTAAAAAATAGCACCTGAAAAATTGTGTAGGAGAGAAAATAATCTAGTAACTTCTCACACTGTAATTTTTTTGCATTTAAAGATTTTAATATAAAAAATATAGAAATATGATTTAAAAATTAAAACGCTATTATAGTAATATGTTTAGATCAAAGAAAATATTCAGCTTATACTTTAAAGATTTTTTCTAAACGCTGCATCATGATTTTTAAATTTCTAGTTTTAATATTGAGCCAAATATTACGTTCTTAAATAATAAATTTAGATTCATAATTTATGATACAAAACATCAGTCTGACTTATAAATTTAAAGTCAGAAAAAAAAATCTGTAAATAGAAGAAAAACTTCAGTTTTCAATATCAAATTATATAAAAATAGGAAATCATAACTTTATTTCTAGTCTGAAAAAAGCTTGTTCAATAAAATATTTAATATAAAATTAAATTAGAGAAAGGTGAAATTATACAAATGTGGTATATCAAGTGTAAAAAACGCTACTACTACCTCCCCCCCCTATCCCTCCACTTCAGCATGAACTGAAGCGGTTATTATTGAGAAGGAAAATTTTTTAGTTAATTAAGGGTAAAATTATTTTCTAAACACTCAAATATCTGTGTTTTGTTAGTTTTTAATTTGAAAATTTATAGAATTTCAAAAAAATTTGTATTAAAGTTTAAATTTTATTTTATCGTTTTTGATAATATTGAATAAATGCGATTTTTTTTATTTACATAAATGTAAGCTTTATAATAAATTTTAATTTACAAAAAATAAAAAAAACTATATTCAATTAAATTTATCAAATATATTTCAATGTTAAAAAGTATTTTTTTATTTATTAGACGAAGTTTATAACAATATTTATATTAAAACTTAAAGTAAATATAAGATAGAAATCTGATTAATAAATTTTTAGCTTATTTTATACTAAGCACTAATAATCATTTTTTTTAATCTGAAATTGTAATAAATCCGATATGAAACTGGATTTTGAAATCCTACGGTTCCAAAAAAGATTACAGTTAGAGTTTTTTTGCTGAAACCATGCTTGCCAATAAAAGATAATATTTATAAAAAATCAATGACACATTTTATAATACGTATAAAATCAAATTTATATTTTAGGTGCTCATGCAGATGGATTGTAACAATTTTAGAGAATATACTTAGGTAAGAAAAGCTATGAGAGTTCATTGCACTAAAGTATTATAAAAATAATCATAAACTATGCCACTCCATTTTTATTAGTGAAATTCTTTTTACATGGATAGAAATGTAGTTTCGAAATTGAGATATAAAGTTTGTGGATTATAATCTTCTCAGTTATCAAATATTTCAATTGTTAAAATTTAATTTTTTGATTTTTAAATTTTAAATTCGTTATAAAAGAAATTTTATTTTTTATTGTAATACTATTTAACAGTTATCAATTATATTTATTAATTTTACCAATAAAACAATATTAAATTTTTACATAATTTTAAAAATTTGAATTATTCTACAAATTTCTTTTTAAGATGCTATGTAAAAATTATACTCTACTGAAATTATCTATAAAGGAAGATTCAAAAATGTAATTACTTTTTATATGAAAAACTTAAGGAAAACCAAAAAAAAATATAATGCCAGAAAATTAAAAGAAAAAAAAATGTCCATAGGAAAATTGGCTCACTAGATATCTTTAGCCCAAGGAATTATATATCACGATATCTAAAAAAAATAGATTTTCTTGAAATAATCTGCAATTTAATTTTCTCTCAAAAAAATAACAAAATCTTGAAAACACAAAAATAAAATCAGCCAATAATCCTCTATAAATAAATATAAATTGGCTGGAAGTAAGAAAATTGCGACCCTAAACTCTCTGAGAAAATAAAAAATCTAAATAGAAAGCAAGTCGATTTGAATTGGAATAAATTAATCGGACTTTAAAATAAGTTAAACAACAATAGACTCCGTTTAATTATAAGATAAACCTAAACAAAGTCATCAGGTTTTTAGCCCTGGAGGAACTTTAAAATTTTAGAATGCTACTTGTATACCTTTCAAAAAAATGCTACTAAAATGTAACGGCTTATTTTAATCAAATGTCAAATTCGAAAGTATGAGAACTGATGAAAAAATGAAACATCTTAACCCGAAATTTTCGTAAATAAAAAATATTCAAATCTTTGTGATTCTTCCTAAAAAAAATAATCCACTAACATAATTTTTCTTACAAATATGAGCCAAGATGGATACGAAAAAGGGCTGAAAACTGTGAAAATAGAACTAGGCAACATAGATAAATTCAGAAATATCAGCCTGGAAAAATATTTTTTAAGAAATATATTGACTAAATACATTGATTTTTTTTAATTCAGCTTCAATATCTGAAAGCACTACACCTAGAAAAATCAAAAATGGTGGTAATAAAATTATTATAACTTGAGTTCCCAGAAAAGACAAGTTAAAAATGTGCCTAAAAAGAACACCCAAATTTGAAAGTCAAAACCGTAAAAACAAGAAAAAAAGAAAAAGAAAAAGAAAAAGAAAAAGAAAAAGAAAAAGAAAAAGAAATAGAAAAAAGAAAAAGAAAAAAGAAAAAAGGAGCTAAAGATAATCTTAATTTTATATTAAAAATTCGCCTTCTTTATCGAAAAAAAACTAACCGCCCAAGAAAAAGAACTTGCGTGTAAACCTCCTGCAAATCATAATCCAAAATATATATATAATAGGAAAAAACTAATGAAATTTAAATACAGAGTACTACAAAAGTAACAAATTAATACTAAACCCGAATAATTTTATATAAGAACAAAAATCAAAACAATCAGGGGACCGAAAAACCGAAATCCAAAACAAATTAGAACAAGCGAAAAAACTAACTCATGATACACGGGCGAAATAGAGAATAGATCACGAGAAGAGAGAATAAAATTATTATACCTCTTGAAAAAATATCTTTATTTCACTGCACCAGCAACAACCAAAAAAATCTACCGAGGTAAAAAATCTTATTTATATTAAAAAAATAAAGAAAAACCCTCACCCATTATCACACTCCAAATGATTGAGGGCATTCCAATAATCAAATCATCCATTGATCTGCGATGCATGAAGAAAGGAAAATGAGTGATAGTGGTGATAGCCTAAAGGAAACAGATAAAAAAAAAGAATCAGAAACAAAACTAGCCGCACTCAAACTAAAACCTCAGACCTAGTACATGAATCCCAAACCCGAAAAAGTCTCAATAAATCAACCGAAGAAACCACATAACATCTTCAAAATACATATCAATAACAGAAAAAAAACGAATAACTACTAAGATAATTAACGATCATTGCAAACTAATATGTAAAAAGATTAAAATTAGAAAAAATTAGGCAAAAGGATAAAAAATTCAAGGAAATGAAGATTTTTTGTTGTTAACTTCATATAATAAACATACTATAACGAACCAAAAAATCCTTTTACTGAAATAAATGTTTAGAAATCTCAGTTTGTACCTTATATGTGATATTACTGATAAATAATTATAAGAAAAAAATAGAAAAATTCTATCTTTGGAGATTAATACTATAAAACTATGTGGTTCTTTCATCAGAACTGCATATATTGGTTGTATATAAAAGTCACAGTTCGCAAACAAAAAAGATAATTTTTTCGAATATCTAAACATCAAATCAAAAAATTCCCATAGGGCATACTCAACTTAAATATGGATAATCTGAAAGATAGATAACCAGAAAAAGATATGAATTTAGTTAGGATAAAAATGAACTTCATGAATAATATAGGTTTTTTTTTTGACATTTAAAAGTTAATTATTCCCAAAAAAACACAATCCACAAGGATAAACCATGTATTTGATAGAAATTGAGCTCTAGAGCATATTATAGCCTATAAATACTGGAAAAAATTCTTTCAAAAATAGAAACTTTTTTTGTCCAAGATCAAACCATCTAACTTTTGTTGCATCTTCGTAAAGGCCATATGAAGAAAAACACAAAAAAAATCAATAACTTTTGGAACCTAAACACATAAATATGAAAAAATTACTACTTAAAACTATAAATATAATACAAACAATAATCACTAGGAAAATAAGCCAAGGTGAATATTTTTATGAATAATTCAACAATGAATTTAAAAAAGCTTCTAGAAATTCTGGGAAAATCCTAAAAAAGATTTAAAATGGAAATTTGATCAACTAAAACACATTTCTAAGCAAAAAAGATGAATTTACACAAAAACCAACTTTATAAGATATTAAAATAATATCACACAAGCTAAAAGTTGCAATACTTAAAAAAAACAACCATATGCTCACCAAAGACAAAATTTATAGAATCAAAAATTAATGATAAAATCGTCATGGAAAAGGTGAAAATTCCAGTAGGCTTATTTTGAACACTACATGCTAAATTCAGAACAAAAAGGCTTACTAAAGATAAAAACACATCTCTATAATTACAAGGATACCAGAAAAGGGATATATCGGCTCGAAAAGCATCTATAGCAGAAAGACTTGACAGCCAAATTTGTTTTAAAAGAGCTTCAAAACTCAAAAATTGTAAAAATTCAAATAAAGAACAAGGAAATAGTAAGAAAAATCTCAACAGAAGAAATTGAAAAAGGTGTAATTGCACTACCAATAAAAAAATTTTCTCTTGAATTAAAAGAAACTCTAAATGAATAATATCAAACATACTGGGAACGGTTAGTACAATTTATGACTGACTCATATAAAAAATACATGAAAAATAAAAAAATCTAAAAAATCATCTAAAAAATATAGCATATTCCTGATATCTAAAAAATGAGAGTTTAAATTCTTGTAAAATCGACTCCATATAGATCTATGAAACTTCAATAAAAATATAATAGCGAAAATTCTCATCATTAGGATCTAAAAAAGCTTATCCAGACTTATTCAGTAATCTCAAGCAGTATGTAAACGATAAAAAAACGTATTCAAAAACATATTAAAACTGAACCATTCTCTAAAAATGGGAATAAAAAACGCATTAAGATTAAGCGAATTTATCCTATATATATAAAAAAATAAGTTTACAAGACATTTGATGTTGAAAAAAATAGAGCTTTAGATACAGAAAAATCCGAATTTAAATAATAAGAGATATATAATAGCTCAAAAATAAACATCAGAAACGCATAAAAAACTAAAAAAAAATTACTACTATAGAAATAAATGTAGTGGAAGTTACAATATCATCACTGCTGTAAAACTAGTTGATAAAACCATTCTAGTAAAAATAAGAAATAAATCATGTGATGGATACATACAAAAAGTCAAAAAAAATTATGACCTTTTCTGGCAACATATATATGGTAAATTGCTTATTATTAGGCCTGAAAATATAGAATAAAACGATTAGCATACATAAAGTATTATTTAATGTTGTAATCAGTGCAGAAAATGCAACAGAATAAATATCTAAAGGACAGATGAAGATTTTCAACTTCAAAAAGAAAAAATATATGAAAAAGTTAAGAAAGAAAATTACTTTGCCAAAAATCTACAATAGTAAATTAGGATTATATGTAAAAGTGTCAAAATTCGACCTAAATTCAAAAAATTAAAAAGTCAAAAAAGGAAAAAAAAGTTTAAAAGGTAAATATAACCTGTCTAGTCAGAATTTTGCTAACAAATATGGTGCTAAAATCTAAATTTACTTTGCAGTCAATACATTACTTTTGAGAGAAGTTTTCTAAAATATATCAAAAAAATCTGCCTTAGACTAAAATGAAATCAAAAAGTCGAAAATATGACACATAATCCTTTTTCTGATCAAGAGGAATGGACAGTGTAAACTGGTTGAAAAGATGTCCCATAGCAAAGCCATTTATTTGAAATGAGTCATTCACTTCGTGTAGATATCAGATTATAATTTCTCTGTGCTCTTTATGAAAAATCTGAACATGGAAATAAAAATAAGACATCAAAAACAAAAACAAATTAACACGCATATACCGAACATAATACAAACGGAAAAATTATAGAAAGGATATAATCAACTTTTTGGAACCAATATCTATCACAGCAGAAAGTCTAAAAAAATAGATTTTAAGAAGCTAATATTTAAAACATTCACCAAGTGAGGCAACACTAAAATCTCAATACTAAACTTCAGTATGTTTTTTAAAAAAAAATAAAGATATACTTACTCATTAAAAACTAATGAAAATATCGGAATATATTGGGATTGAAAACATCGTATTTGCCTCAAGATCGAAAAAAACAACTTTTCTAAATATTATACAATTAAATCAATTTTATTTCTAAAAAACTTACTCGATTTATTAATTAAAAATTATTTCAAAAAATACTGCCCTTAAAGGAATATACCAAAAAGAAATACAAAATCTATTAGGAAAAGAAAGAAGAAAAAAAATTAAAGATATTAATCTATATATAGAAATTAAAAAATTAAATTCAATCTAAATCCCGAATTGAAAAAAAAAAAAAAAAAGTATCTTAACCCCTAAAATAAAACTCAGAGCATTCGATTTTCTATTCTATCATGAAGGAATCATATTTATAAATTTAGTGAATAATTGTTTGATGGAGAGTGGTTGGATCAGTTGTTTGTATAGGAGAGTGGAAGAGGCTCTTTAACATAAGTTTATTAAGAAAAAATCAATTAATGAATGTTTATTATGATCCAAAAATCAATTGAAATTTAATTTGATTTGATTTTTTTTTTATTTTCTTAATTAATTTAGATTTCTGAGACTGTTATATTTAAATTCTAATTTATTTTTTAGATAACAATATATTTTATAATATTTAACTAAGTGTAATACTTTTTCAATAAATCATATTCTGAATCATGCTATACTAATAAAGCACTTATCTCATTAAACTTATTCAAACAAATTTTAAGTATAACTGAAAACAGAAACCTCGAATTTTAGCTTGGTATTAAAAATAAAAAATCAATTTAAAAAAAGTTGGATCTGGGTACTCAAATTTTATAAAGCATTTGGTGGTTGCAAACAAATGTTTTTTTTATATATATCACGGAATTTTATTGTAAGATAATGTCATTAAAAACCATACTAAAAAAATATGAAATAAAGAAAAAAAAGTAAAGAAAAGACTATTATCCTAACTACAATAAGCACCTCTGTCTGTCTAACGGCTGCCTACCTACGGGAAAAGGGTGCAATCTACCAACCAAAAGAACCCCCCTGGCATTGCTTCAAGTAGGCTGGATGACTGAGGTTACGTGCAGTCATGAATTAAGCTCTTTTTAAACGAACAATAGTTCATTGAAGCTAGCGAGCTCCTAGTCAGAGCCTACTTCTAACAGGATTAATAAAATTAGGCTCCTACCCAAAAGTGGGTTTGATCGACATGG
>LSSL01000860.1:21850-39773 GCA_001953115.1 Smittium mucronatum | reverse complement strand
ACTATTATCCTAACTACAATAAGCACCTCTGTCGGTCTAACGGCTGCCTACCTACGGGAAAAGCGTGCAATCTACCAACCAAAAGAACCCCCCTGGCATTGCTTCAAGTAGGCTGGATGACTGAGGTTACGTGCAGTCATGAATTAAGCTCTTTTTAAACGAACAATAGTTCATTGAAGCTAGCGAGCTCCTAGTCAGAGCCTACTTCTAACAGGATTAATAAAATTAGGCTCCTACCCAAAAGTGGGTTTGATCGACATGGTTCTCCTACAAATAGCTTTTAGACGCTGAGATCCGTCTGACTGTCGAACGCTGGACTTGTGCACTAGACTATGACTCAGCTGTGCTAAACGATCGGATTCTCCGGTTTCGAGATGGCCCTCCTCTGGAATCGCTGTCCTCAGAATCGCTGTGCGCTGTCTCCGCTACTCCCAACCAAGAATAGTACAACGCTGTGTGAAATTTTGGTCTAGTGTACTTCGAAAAGTACAATATTAAGCCCCTAAACCACGGCAAGGTATTTCACTCTTAGGGGTTTTAATTTCTGGTAAATTTATTTAAAATTTTTTCCAATTTATGTGATCATTGGGTTATAATTATTATTAATTATTGTGGATCCCTTGAACCCAATTAGATTTATCTTGAAGTGAAATTAAGTAATAGTTATTTCTATAGGTTAATACTAACAAATGAAAAAATTGCGAATTCATTCCCAAATATACATTTATGAATCCCTGAAAAATGATGATTCTTTGCATAAATTTTTCGTATCTTTTTCTTAAGGTAAAATAAAAATCAAATTTTTGCCATACTATTTTCTCTGTAAATTAAGACTAAATTATGAATAGTTCAACAAGCCTCAAAAATGATCCATACTTATTAACTTTATATTTATTCTAACACTCCTTATATCGTTACCGGAGATATATGAGTATGCAGAAAGATAATATAGCTACTATTATATTTCAAAATAATTTAAAAAAAACCTATAGTATATTCAAGTTAAATATCAATATTATTAAATAATAATTTTTTATTAATTCTATAAAGAAAAATTATTTTTAAACCAATAAATTTTAAAATTTATTTAAAATTTCAGCTTTTGTTCATTTTAAATACTGTTTTTTTGGGTTTGATAGAATATTTGAGTCCAAAAAAATTTTTTTTTCCAGAAAATTGATTAAATATATTCCAGAAAATTCATTTTTGATTGAAATAATATATTGATTATTGCTAAATAATTTTATTTAAAAATATATTTTCAGTTGGAGCTGTTAAATACTACATTATAATTATAATTAAAATTAAAATTAAACAAATTATAAAGATTTTTCATAAAGAAACAAAATTTGTGATATTTCTACTTAAAACTTATAAAACAACGAATTTTCAAAATTGATAATTTTTATTTATTTTTATCATTTTTATAATTATTGAGAAAATTTTTTGATTACTTTTGTTTGTGGCTATTTCAAATTCAAATTATGTGATATTCATACTATAAATAGACATACAAAATCTATAGTATTTTTAAAGTTACATTAGAGAATTTTTATAAAATTAATAGTAATCAATAAAAGTTTTTTATTTGATTTAAATAAATATACATCCATCATATTATTTTTATTGTATATAAAAATAATAATAATCGATAAATTACATTTTTAGATAATAATAATTTCATATTGGATAATATTATTTATAATAAAAAAGTACGAGGTAAAATTCTAAATTTTTTCAACTAAAGATAGATTAAAATTTTAAAAAAATGGGTATTAAATTCATAAATAGTCCTATTACTCAATAAGCGGATTTATTTATGTTTCAATAAAAATTACTAATCATATTGGGTTTACTTAAAATATTAATATTTTTATCAATTAAATTATGCAATTCTTTATCTGCTGTACAAGTTTTTATAAATCACTAATTGCGATTTAGGGGTATTTATATTGATAAAAAAGCGTTAAAATAATAAATAACAACATTTCTCAAGGATCTGATTTTAATCGATAAAATTCTAATTTATATATTTAAATATTCTAATCAATATGAATATCATTTCTAGCAATGAAAGGTTTATATTAAATAAATTATCATAAAAATATGAATTCAATTAAATTGGTTTGTATTTGATATATCAATATTTTGACATATAATTACAAATGGTACTTATATACACATAAAATTGTATATCTTTCCCATCTTTATTAAGTTTTACATTTATTAAAATTGTCAATACATCTTAATTATTTAAGTAATTCATATTTATAATCGCTTTTTAATAAATTTTCTGATATTCTCGAGATCCTCAAAAAAAGTATTCACTTTTAAATAAACAATTATAATTTTAAAATGGATCTTTTTTGTTAAAGATCATAAAGCCTCATATTAACAGTAAGGATTTTATTAAATATTATTAGTATTTCTTTTATAATGATAATTAATAAGTGGCAAAGTGACTTTGAGTAAAATCTATAATCTAAAAAATTATTTTGTTTTTAAATAATTGATTTTGTTAAAAAAATATCTCCAAAAAACCCAATTTTAATGTAAATAATTATTTTAATAAATAAAATCGATTTAGATATATAATTATTTTGATATTATTCAGCCCATATCAATTAATTCATTTTATTGTGTCAAAAAGATATTTTTTGAGGAAAAATCGTATTTATGAGAAATCAATTTTTTTTACAAAGCACATCAAAGTTGAAAAAAACTTAAATTCATGAAATAAAAAAAAAATTCTCACAAAAAAGTTTGATTTTTCAGTAATTCTTATTTTATCTTTTTATACCAATTATAGCTTAATTCCAGTATTATTGGAAAATAACGTCTTAAATGACTATAGCACTTTTATTTGATAATAATTCTTATGATTTAACTAAATCTTGATATTCAATTGTGCGTCTAAGTAAGATTTATAATATTAGTACATAATTTTACAGGATTTTATAGCAGTTAAAATGTGATATTTATCTTCTATTTACTTTTTATTATTTATTATTTTATGTTCTATTTAATTTATTTCTATTAATTGGATTTTTGTTTAATAAAACAATGATATACCAAAAATGAATTTTTTTTGGTTACTTAAAATTATAATGTAATATATAAATTCTGATAGCTAGATAAAATGAATATTTTATCATTTTAAATATAATATTGAATTTAATTATGAATATAATTATGAATTTGAGAAATTTTCGTTATGTAATTAACCCAATACTTAATTTTTATATATTAGTAACCGTCTTTTACTGTAAAACTTATTTTTAATAAGTTTTTAATAATATTTAAACAAATATTTCAAAAATTTGTGATTTTTATATTTTTATAAGAATCCATCGAGAAATTAATATCCACTGAAAATTTATTTGGATTTGAGAAAAAATTTCGATAAATCAAATTTGTATTATTAAATAAATAAAATATATGTCACAAATAGAATAACTAGAAAAATAATCACAGCATTTATAAAATATATTATATAAATATATCAACAAAAAAAATTTTGAACAATATATTTTAAATATTAAAAATTATTAGGCACTAAATCTTGTTTCATTAAACATATACGATCTTGAAATTTCTCAAACATAAATAAAATTTACATCGATTAAAAAATAAGTAAAATAAACTTAAAATTTTGTAATCAAAAATTTAAGTTAACGATATATTTTTTTTTATATAAAATTAATTTATGATTGCTTAAAAAAAACAACAAATCATAAAATTCAGAATTAAAATAAATAGAAAAATGTTTTGATTAATCCTTACACTTTATTGGGTTTTTTAATTTTAAAAAATGTCTGAATTGAAATAATTTTAGTTTATATAGATATAACTTACCCCATTGTAATTATACGCCAATTTAAATAAAAAATGATTTAAAAATAATTCTAATGTTCTAATATATATTTTTTATTCCATTTGAAATATTTATTGTATAGATTTCTTTTTCCAGTTTATGCTATTGATAGATTTAGAAAAACATTTATTTCGATTTTGAGATATTCTGTGAGATGAGGGATATATTTATCGATTATATTTATAAAAATATAAAGTTTTATGGGAAAAAATTTAAATTTTTTAATATTAAAAATACATTGTCATTAATATGATTCGTTCAATAAAATTTGATCATTTGAATATAATATTGTGGTGGCTTTATTATATAAATTAAAAAAATTTAAAAAAAAATCGTATTTTCAAAAGTATCTAAATTTCAAAGTTTGATTTAAAAATCTATAGATTGGAAATATAATTTAATGAGTAATACTTATTTTCAAATAGATTTTTTAATGATACCCCCCCTCCCTCATTTTTTAATAATAATGCATTTCAAGTTATCTCTTAATTTAAAATTACGACCTGAATTCTCCAATATAAATTTATTTGTATTTATAATGCAGAAAAAGATAAAAATCTACCTTTAAATTATGTTAAATATTTTTTATTTAATTGCAACAAACTCTAAAAATTAGTAAATTTGAACTCACATTCATAATCAAGAATATTTTTTTCAAGACTTTTGATTGATAATTAAAATTTAAAGTAAAAATTTTTCTGATTCATTAATAAAATGATATTCCATAGTTGAGATGTTGGGAACGTAGTAACTATAAATAAGTTTTTTGATAACAATCATCAAAATAATTTAATATACCATTTATAGTGATTTATAATTTAAAATGGGATAAATATTTTTTTAGACAAAATCTGGAAAGGATCGAATCTAGAAATTTCCACAAATTTAAGAAATAATGGACCGAAATGGTAATCGCTTACTATTTTCATCCTAAATTTCCGTGAATATTTAAAAGTTTTTTTTTTAGTTTTTTTATTGGTAAAATTTATTTTCCAACTTTTTGCTCGCCGCTTTTATCATTTCTAAACCTATTAAAATTTATATTAAAGTAGTAGGATAGAATTTTCGTCTTAAGTGAAGCTACGCCAATTTTATGCTCTGAGATTCTTAGTGTGCTTGAGAACTGTTTTAGTCACTTTTGATTTTAATTTTATTGTACAGTTAGTTTTTCCATTAGTTTTGAATAGAATTGACTTTATATTTTTCGCAAGGGTTTTACTAGTGTTTGGTTAGTTGTTTAGTTATTAATTATTACTTTCGTAGATTGTAATCATTACCCGTTATTCCGGTTTATATTTTAGTTAGTTTTTATAGTTTGCTTAGTGAAGGCATCAGCTTATATAGTGGTATGGACATGTTATGTGCAACCATGAATTGGTCAAATTCGGTAATATCCTTATGGATTTGCCCCGGAGGTGTACATTTGGTCAGAGATAGCCGAAGATAGAGATAGTGATGTCTCGACATTGATCGCTATTGAAGCTCTCGAGTTAAGTGAAGACTTAAACCCATTGGTAGACTTGGCGAGGTAACCAGTTATGCATGGTCTTGTATACTCTTTACTGAGACTTTTAGAAAGTTCCGGCCCCAAACCTTCGGTGAGTTTCTCGCCTATTTCTAATGAACCAATAGATTTAGTATTCGCATTGAATATTTCATGCAATGAAGAAATCCTCATATAAGCATAATTGAATTTTAGAAAATAGAAAATGTTATAAACAAGTAAAATTAACATTTTTGAATGGCTAAGCTTTTCAACTTTTCTTTTTTCCTATCTTTTATATTTTTAACTATTGTATCCATTTACCTTTTATTATCCAAATCATCCCATTAAACCTGATCCTTAAACTATTATTCCTACCTTGGGAGCTGTACAAACACTTAGTGTTGTAAGTACAGAGAGCAACTGGTGAATTTTAGATGGGCGAAGTAAGAGAGCAATACCTGCCCTAAAGTCTCAGTTTGGTGAGTGCATAGAAAGTAGTATTAATAGTTGTTTTTGGTTGCCTCGCCTTTGGCTGCACAGCAACAGTTTAGAAGCGAGGATTTTTATAAGTATAGCTGGTATAGAGAATCGGTCTCCTAAAAATTCTAGTTAAAAAAATCTTATAGTGAAAACTCTTAGTAAAAAAAGTGTCAATATTGAAATTAATGCTACTTTTTCAATATTTTCAGCAAATCATTTTTTTATTCTCTAAATTAAAAATTCAGTGATAAAAAAATAACTTTAAATCTAGATAAATATTACTCAGTGAATGATCATAGAAGCCTAAATTAGACAAGAATTTTTTTTCATTTGTAATTACGATATGTGATTGTATAGAAATGAAATAAGATTGATCAATTTTTTATTTAAAAATTATTCTTGAAAGTTTAAGTTAAAATGACTAAAAATTTGAATCGATTTTAATGGAGAACCTCTATAAATCTATTCATCATATTTTTTTAATACTTTACGAATACCAGGTTGATAAATTGGATAATTATTGCTGGTTTGGTTCAATATTAGAACTATTTTAAAAATTTAAGCTCATATTACTTTGTAATACAACTTTTCAATATATATGTATTGATAAATATCAATATTCCCACAAAATTTCTCATTATTTAACTTTAGATTATAATTCAAAAGCGATATCCTTAAATACTGCTGTTTTTGTACTCGGAATTTAAGCATAAAACAATAAGCTCGTGGTATTATATTCCACTACAGCTTATAGAATTTTTTTCAGAATTTTTTTGTTCGACATTAAAGATTATAAAATTCTTTTTTAAATCGTATTGTTATATATTATCTCGTACATATGTGTGTCTTAATTTCAATAACTTCTTGATACAATATACTCAATTATAAAAAAAAATGACCAAGTTAAAGTTGCATAAAATTAAGTTCATATATAACCCAATTCTCATTGTCTATTTTTGGATGTAATTTCTGTATCACCACCCACCTTTTTACCTTTTATTAACTTATTTTTTTTATCATACAGAAATAAACTTTCAAACTCTAAAATAGCTTATATTTTTATGGGAAATTAAGTGATTTTATTTTGTACTTGTAAACGTTATCATAACTAACATATATCGCATTTTAGTTAAAAAATATATCTTCTATTCCATTAAAGAAGATCTAATTGATTATTTTGGATTTTTTTTAAGACTTCAGTATTAAACTGAAATAAATACTCAATTTATTATTGAATTCAGTTTAATTACAACTAAAATATCATTAAATTTTTCATGGAAATATTTTATAACTTTTTAATTACACAAATTGATTCTCTTGATACATTATCATCAAAAACTAAGAGTATGTTATTAATTTATACCAATTAGATTAACAAATAACTGAAATTTAAAAAATAACGGAAAACAGTGTGGAGATTTTATAGTTAAATAAAACATTTCTTTTTATAGCATAAAAAAAATTGGCAGGATATTATGTATTATAGTTAATCAATATATGAAAAAACAGAAAAAATCCACCAGTCATTTTTTAAATTGTCTTTTTGTGTAATATTCGCAAAAAATGCTGATGAAAATTGCGAGAGATTACCATTTGTGTCGATTATTTTTTAAATTTGAGGAAATTTCCAAAGTCTGTCTATATTTTCCAGATTTTGCCTCTGCATTAACGCCAGCCATTTAAAATATCTTTACATATGTAGTTAATTACATCTTAGTAAAAAAAATATTGTTTTAATGATCTAAAAATAGTCTATATGGTTGAGCCTTGATAAACTGAAAATTATACTTATTATAAGAAAAATCAAATTATAAGTACAAAAAAGGTATTAAAAACATCTAGATATTATTTTTTACATCCAAATCCCTTAAGATTTTTTAGAGATATTTATAATCATCATAAAAATGTAAATATCGTGAAAATTTTCTTATAAATTTAAGAATTTAACATCTTATTTATATTTTTCTCCCGAAATAGTTATAAAGCCACAATAATTCTCACAAATTATTCTAGCTGATTTTATCTTAGTATTATTAGTGTGTTATACCTGATTTATTCAAGTCCTTTAATAAGAAATATGGTCCGGATATATCTCTGCATACTACTATATCCTAGCTCGGAGATAGTGAATAACAAAGAAAGAGGCTTTTCATGTAATATTTTCTGCGGCTTTTTTAGTAAAAAAAACTGATTAAGCTTCTAAAATATCAAAAAATTATACTAAAAATGTTTCGTTCCATAAATATGTTGAATCATAAGTGTAACTCCTCCCTAGTTTAAGTTTCCATATTCCCCATTTATTTAAAATTTATCGTTTTGACAAAATAAAAGTATTGAAACCTTAAAATTATCCGAAATATGGATATCTTTTGTGTATACGCGACGATAAAAATAACAGATTCGAGATAGCGACTAAAGCTTATCAATTGGAGATTCTATTTTTTTTTCTTTTTGGTAGCCACTAATAATGTATCCACAAACTTTTTTTAGAATATTTTTTTACCTTTACTACTAAACTCAATTCAGAGGTGGAATTCATGCCAATACTCAGACCTATTATAGCAAAGCATGTGTAATATTTTGAATAAGCAAAAGGAAGCTTAATATTTTTAGAATTATGATTTTGATATTTTCATTATTATGCTTCACACTCCAACAAGTTTATCACTCATTAATGAAAGCAACACATCAAAATATTATAAGATAAAAATTTTAAATTATCAAATTATTTCAGAAATTTTTTTATAATATCGTCGGCTCTTTGAGATTTATATTCGTAAGGATATTCTATTTTTAGATTTAACCTAAACTTTAACCAATGGCCTATATTAGCTTAAATAATTTTGAAAGTGATAACTAATCATTTATTTTTAATTCCATTTCATACATTGAAAGATAGTTTTTTATTATAAGATTTAACTACAGCTGATATTTAAAATTTTAAATACACAATATATTCGATTTAGATCTTTAATTTATTATAACAAAAAAAACACCAAGTAAGACCATTTAATTCAAAATGATATCCATCTTTTATTAAAAAATTAAGATCAGCTAAATAAATTACAAAATTATAATATAGCTTATTAAGTTCCTTTTTATCGCTAAAATCGATTTTAATTGGAAGATTTGTGAATTGAATAAAAAATTGTTTAGAATGCGAAAAATTTTAAAATATTGTAAAATCAAATCCACTATTTTATTAAAAAGCTATACAGATAAACCATGTTTCATTTCTAAACGAAATTTGTATAATTTAATCAATTAATTTAGAATTTAACATTTTATTACAAAATAATCCAATTTATATAAATCGATCCATTTTTTTAACATAATGGAGCTTTTAATTTATTTAATTAAAAATCTTTGAACAACTCTTATTTTTTTCAATTTAAATTCATGTATCGATTAAACCCAAATTATAATTTTATGCACAAATTTCATTGTTTGCTTACCCTTAATAATTGCATGTTCAAAATAAATCATTAAACCGATTAATATAAATATTTTGATTAACCATAATATTTAAAATATATCAATAAGATTTTTAGACTATTCAAATTTTATTTAATGAAATTTATAGAAAATGATGGGAATTCTCTAGCAAAAATTCTATTACACAACTTAATTGGATAACGAAAATAGTTTTGGTTTCTTAATCTATAAAACTTTTTTTAAAAAAAAAAATTCTTATTAATGATTTAACTACCTTTAAATTTAGAATTTTAAGGGAATTTAAAGTTAAAATAGATCGTTTCAATTGAAAATTTTCATTATAATCATAATACGGATCATAGTTGGTCTCTTTAAAAAAAAACAAATGTGATAGAATTTTATTCATTAATATTAGTTTGAAGAATTGATACAAGTTTATCATTAGATAACATATCAAATAAGATATTTTTGCATCTGAACTCGCGAAAAAATTTTAAACCCCAATTTTTTACTTATAATGACAATCTGTAGCCATTTTTTTTCTAATATTATGAAAATTTAGTTATAAAATCTTTATTGATAAATTTTTTTAAAGTTGGATGATTGTTTCTTTTATCAAATCTTTTATATTTAACTTTGCAGTTTTCAAAAATCCCACAGAAACCTATTACAAAAAAAACTATTGATTATCAGGAGAAAATGGACAGCATAGAAAGAATAATTTAATTATTTCGAAAAACTGAAAGTAAAAAAAAAACTATCATATAGATGCATAATTGTATTTTTTATATTAAATAATATGAAAAAAATGTGTATAATTTTACTTATAAGATTTTTTTTTTGATAATTTATATACAAGATATATTGAATACATCAGGATTAAGCAAAATTTGAAATTTGAAATTTATACTTATTAATTTTTTAATATTACCCTCTATAATATTTTTTATTATAAATCAAACCTGTATATAAAAGATCACATTTAATAAAAATTTACAAATTTTATTTTTTATAAAAAATTTATTCATCTTATATGAGATTTTTAATGATAAATTTTTATAAGATATATCTGAGAGTCTTTAAAAATGCAATTTAGAATCAAATGTATTCTTATTATAAATTATTTTAAATAAAAAACATACCAACTGACTTATAAAAATATTTTTATGATTAAGTAGAGTATTTTATCTTTTTTAAAAAAACTACATGAAATAGAAAAAGACAATATATTTTTTCTATACTAATTTAAAGTTAGAAAAAAAATTTATAAATGACTAAGTAAGTGTATTTACGAGTCTAGATATAAAAAATATAAATATGCGCCATTTTTTAAAGTATACAAGCTTTTCTGTGTCTATTTATTAAAAAAATAATTAAGCTAAAAACCAAATGCGCATATTGAAATAAAAATAATGCCCTTTCAGATATTTTATTCTCATTTAATCATGAGATTTTTAGGTTATCGAGGCACTATAAAAATTTTATTTTAAATTATTACCATAGAAAAAATGTTTCTTTTACCCATTTTTTTTCAAAAAACAGATAAAATATTCCTAAAAGCATAAATAGAAGTAATGAACTGAGATTTAAAATAAAATAATTAGGAAATGCGAAAATTCAAAATTTGAATTTTTATTAGTATTACAGCATATTTATATTTTTTAAACTGGGTTTAAGTATTATTTATTCTTTACATTACTTATATTTTTAATTATTCAATTTACTGCGATATTTTCAAATTATTTCCATTTATCCCCGTAGAGCTGTTCATTTATCAATACATATATAAGCTATAAAAAGTGTGAAAATATTACAAAACATTTTATGGTATAAAATATTGTAAAGTTATTTGGAATTTTTACTCACTTAATTCTTTTTTCAATCAAGATAAGAAACCATAGAAATTATTCTATTTATAAATGATTGTATAACAAATCAAATAAAAAAAATCATGAAATTGATTCTTGATTTGATTTTTTGAATTCTGTAATATTTTTTCTTATCAAATTAGATATATCAAAAAATATTAACGTGAAAATAATGAGAATATAAAAATTTGAATTTGTGCAAACAAAAAAATTTTTAGTTGAAATTTTTTAAAAAAGAAAAAGATTGTATGTTTTTTTTTATATAAGCCCATTAATAGTAGAAAATTTGGGGAAAAGATTATTTTTTTGTTTGATTAATGTTTTTATTGGGTAAAATATTAGCTTTTAAAAAACCTTAGTGCCATAATAAACTAAATAAAATCAATTATTAATTGATAAATGTATGATAAATAGATCTTATATAATTTTAAATTGTATTGAAGATATCAGTTTAGCTCAAATCTGTGTCTTATAAAGGTAAATATTTTCCCGGAAATTTATACGCTTGAATTATTTAAGCAAATATTTACAAATCTACCAATTTCATTAGATCCTTCTCTGATAAGATTTTTTATTTTTTAATTTCGATTTTAGTTCATATTTTTTATATTTCAGTGTTATTTAATCCTATTATATTGTAAAAATACAAGTTATTTTTTATCTATGGAGACCTCCATCTACCAAAAAATTTCAATTAAATGCATTTATCTTTTAATATTTCAATTTTCTTGAGATATAGTCTATAATTTCCTCAAATAATCGTAATAGATACTTTAAATTCACTGATAGATTTTTTGAGAATGATTGTGTTTCTAGAAATTGTTGATTTCATAGATATATAATTTTTTTTATGTGAGATCTGAGTTTTTTTCCTCAATTAAGAAATTTCTTTAAATAGACTGTTTCAGTTTAGAATTATTAAGCTTTTTTTTTTGGCACAAATGATATTTTTTTCCTAATCTATATAATCAACACGATCTTGAAAGAATATTTATTTGAATTTAATAATCGCTAGTTTTATAATCTTTAAATCTTTTTTTATGGAAATTACTATATATAGTTTTTTTTTATATATAAACTCCCAATTATTGTGTTTATCCTTCAAATTCGGGTCTAATAAAATCACATCTAATTTTAGATATTGAGATAATTTTTTTTCTTAAACGGTATATGTGGTAATTAACAATATAGATATTTTTGTGTCAGAAAAGACCCAAAATGGCATATTAATATAAAATAATAAGGATAAATATTTAAAATAACCCAATACTGTTTCATCATAGTATTTATTGAATCAAATATACATTTTTTTAATCTCAAAATAATTTTTTTATTTTATAAAGTTTCCCATACAACTTTATCTGTAAAATATATTGTTTCTAATATCAAGAGATCAAGTGATCGAATTTCTTCAGCATTTTTTTCATATTTAAAATATTTTTTAATAATGAAAAATGTAAAAGAAGTTTTTTAAATGGTATAAAATTTGACCTTTGTCCGAACTTTCCTCTGATCTTTATAAATGTATCTTAAATTCTGAATTTTTTTTTAAAAACTAACCATATTTACTCCTGTCATTAAATATACTTTTTCTGGTATTTTAATTGTTATTTTTAAATAATTTTTTTTTCATTTATCAATCAACTATATCTTTTCTCGATTTAATTTCTTTATATCTGCTTGTGTTTAGTATCCTATTTTTGATTCTTTATAGAATTTAATATAGAATTAAAAATTTTATAAAAATAAATTATTTTAATTACACTTTATTAATTAATACCGTACATAATTTATAAAAAAATTCATATCAATAATAGATTTTTTTTGGATAATAATACATGAAAATCTTAGATATGACCCATATAGCCTCATTTTTTTAGAAAAATTTAAATATATAAAATTTTTTATCATTTTCACGTTTATAAACTCGTAATTTTTTAATAGATTTAATGAATTAGCTTAAACTTATCTAATACATATTTTTAAATTTATTTGTAAAAAATTTTTTAAATTGATTAATAACTAAAATGTAACAAAAAATTCATAATACAGTGAATTTAATTTTTATGGAAAGATTATTTATATGATTAAATTTTATTTTAGATAAGATAAAATAATATTCTATTCTTTTTTAACTATATAATTTATGCTATCTTGATTATTTCAATTAAATTTATAAATATACCCATTATAAAGTATACATTTTTCATGTTTTAAAAAGTTCAAATAGTTTATTAGTTTTGAATAATAGCAAATATTAGGAAATTAATCAAAATAAATATAAGAAATTTTTTATAAAATTAATTTTACTAATGCATATTACAGTTGGATAATTATTTATAGAATTTAATTATATAAAGATTTAATGCATTTTTTTATTATATAAATACCAACTTTAACATGTTTAAATTAAATACAAAAATTTGAATGAGGCATGATTTTTAAAATATTATACTCTTAACAGCACTTAAATATATTTACTAATAAAACATATAGTAATTGGTGGTTTATTACATAATTCTAGTATTATATTTTTTTCTTCAATGTCCTTACTGGTTATTCCACCCCATTTACCTAGCTTATTCACATATTATTAATTGTTTTTATTTAGATTAAACTATTAATTAGCTTTTGGTTTAATTTTTCTAGGACTTTAAAATTTTATTTCTGTCGGAAAATTTATAAGTAGAAAGGAGGAAAAAATAAGAAAAACAAGAAAAAAAAATTTCGGAGTAAAAAGTGGGAGATGTTCCCAAAAAATATGCTTTCCCTATTCACATAGCTCGAAAATTTTCAAATCATATAATCTAAACTAAATAATAAAATTTTCTTGATGGAAAAAAATAAATGAAACTTGTTGTAAATATTAGTATGTATATAAAAAAATTATCTCGATTACTTTAATTTAAGGATCGGGATCTTATATCAGGTTTCCACAGCGACAAATAATATTAAAAAAATAACTAATTTTATTTTTTAGTATTACAGGTATAAATTTTAAAAAAGTTTATGTTATTTAATTCGTTTGATTTCATTTTTAAATTCGAATAGAATCCGAATTAAAAAATAATTCCTTGATTTTAGAAAAATTTTAAGTATAGACCTTTGTTGATCTTACATATTTTTAAAATATAAAATAATAAAAAAGATTGCCACATAATGAAACTTAACATTTTTATTTAATATAGCTAAAAAAATATTATCATTATGCAAAATAGCTATATTTTATAATGATTAAAAATAAAATGATTTATTTTGATTTTTTTAAATGTGAATCAATTAAAATCTTAAATTTTTATATAGTACTATTTAAAATCAACTTAGAGAATATAAAGAAACATTATTTATGTGAAGAAAAATGTATGCCTGTAATATTTCACATAAAAACATTATATATTTATATTTTACAAAAATGAGATTATAATAAAATATTCAAAATTTATATTTTCGTAATAAGTTTTTGTAATATATCTGTTGAAAAATCTATTAAACTCCACTAGAAATTTTTTTCTATTTATTTTTGATAAATATGATTGTTCTTACGTGAATAACCGAAAATTACAAAAAAAAATCTAATTTTCTTAGTTGATATAGAACAATGTTTAACAAATAAACTTGAATCAAATTTGATTGAAATAAATCAAATAAAGTTAATTTGAAAAAAATCGTTTAATAAAAAATAAAGATCGTATTAAATTAAAAACAAAATAAAAATTTATGTAATGTTCGAGAAATTTTAAATCGAATTTTATAAATAAATTCATTTATCAATTTTCTATATGGAATTTCAAAAATCAAAATCAGGCAATAAAATTCCACAAACTATAAAAAAACAACATTTTATATACTTGAATTCTATTTTTTAAAAATATTCAAATATTTTTAATGCATAGGCAATTTTAAATCTAAATTAGTCTAGATTTAAAAATATTATATCCTATGATAAATCAGTTAATTTTAAAGTTTTATTTAATAGAAAAAATTTTAAATTAAAAAATTTCCATAAAAATTAGCAAGCTTATAATATATTTGACCGATATTACTAAATATTTAATTTTAAAAGATGATGAAATCAATATTTTAATTTTCTATATATTTGAATTGATAAAGACTATAAAGGCTTTAAATTCGTTTTTACTTGATTAATATTACCATTTATTTTTAAATTTATTTTGTATTCTGTTTGTAAAAATTCTATAATTGTGCGATAGTTTATTCAAATTAATTAATGGATTTCTTATGAATATCCAAATGTATTCCAACGCTAAATTTATATCACAGGATAAGAAACATAAGTTCAACATATTTCAAAAAAATCATCTAAAAAAAAACCAAATTTAAAGCAAAAGGATATGTTAATTTAGGGAAAAAATCAACAAATATTTATAATCAATTATTAAAATAAAATGAATAATGAAATGGAAATAATGAATAAGAAAAAAATATGAAACACAGTGAAATAAAATGATTTTAATATATTATAGAAAGTTTTATATTTTTTTTATAAGATTAAATATATATTTCAAAAAAAATTGGATATAATTGCTGAATGAATGCAATAAAAAAAATAATTCGCATATTAACAGAAAAAGCAAATGGTAAAAAACTTAATCAAAAATTTATTCTCAAAAAAAAAATAATAATAAGAATAAAAATTACAATTACAATTACAATTACTAATAATACCATATCTACCTAACAACTATGAAACAACTATAACCTAAAATATTACTCAAACCATGTCTTACACTGCTAATTTAACTATAACTACTGATATTACTTACAATACTACTGTTGAAACTACCACCGATACTATACTGAGACTGTCACTGATACCACTTGCACAACTATTGGGACGTTCGCTATTACTGAAACCAGTATTAATGGGAAATCAACTATAACTACGACCTCTACTTCTGTGATAACTCATCAGTGTCTATAAATAAAAATACCCTTTTTAAAACTTCCAATACCACTACAAAAAACTTTTCAGATTATACTTCTATTAGAAATGATATTAATTAGAAAATAATATCAGAAAATAATTTATGATTTTTTTTGCATCTCTTTCAACATTAATTGCAATTATTTTAATATAGCTCTGAATCGACCATAAGTTGTTGTTTTTTTAATTTAATTTCAAATCCGTTCTGCATTGGTTTGTATAAAATTTACTATATTTTCAATATTATAAATTTTATGCTAATTTAATATCATTTTACTAATTTAAAACTATTTCTAAATAATAAAATTATTTCCAATATCATATATTTTAATCAAAAAAAAATTAATTAAAAACAATTTTCTCAATTTTTTTTTCTCAATGATGAAAATATTTTTTCATAAATTTTTATTTATAAATCGCTTAATATAATAAAAATATATCAATTTTGAATATAATAATATTAATCGAAAAGCTGGTGGTTAATTTTAATTTTCCCAGTTTTCCTACTTTTAAAGTGTTTTTTTAAAGTTTGATTTTGATTTATATTATTTTTCATAAAATTTATAAAAATTATCTCATCTGATAATTATTAAAAAAATTCTTCAATAATAATATTTTTTATCCCGCACTTTTAATAATAGGCTTAAAGATAAAAAATTCAAATAAGTCCTTCACATGATCTTATAATCTCTCCAAAGATAATAGCTTTAATGGATTGGACATATAAATCAAATATTCTCGATAAAATTCCCAAAAATTTACTTGGTATGTTCGAAATTTTTTTTATTCAGTAACGAAAGGGAATAATTTTATCTTTACAAAATATGATGATATTTCATTATAGTCTATTTTTAAAAGTACATGCTTTTATGATTCTTATTAATAAGCTAATATTTTAATTGATAAATGAACAAATTGTGCTATTCCTTTTTTCAAAGTTAGTATATTTATCTTTTAATTTTCAGCCGAATCTTTCAAGATGATTATTTTTAGATGCTGAAAATATATCATACCCTTTAAATCGCTGTAACTAGCGACAGAATCATTTTTTGATAATTTCATTAATGTGTTCTCCAACTCAGAAAAATAAGCACATTTTTTCCATAAAACACTGTTTATCTTTTTTAAAACCTTCACGAATTGACATTAATCGCATTATAAAGATAACATTATAAATTCCATCCTAAAAAATTTACATGTCTCAGTTATTATTTTTTTTATAATTTTTGCCGTATAAAACAGATAATTTATTCTTTGGAGTACTCATGAGTATCTTCTAATTGAATTCAAAAAATTTTTACCTAAATCTGATGTAACGATTTTGAATTTAAATTTAAATTTAAATTTATCCGACACATTTTTCGATTTTTTGAAATCCCAAGAGTAAGATTCAGAGTATCTCTGCTTACTGCTGATATTAAACACCAGATATAATACTGAGCTTAGATCTGATATCTATAATATTATAACATGGTAATTATATTCTAATATATTAAAAACATTTTCTAGTTTTTCTAATCAGGTGGGGTTATTAATACTGGGCTCGATTTTTTTATCGGGGACTTCAAAACCAGAACTCTCTCCTGAGTCTTTTTGCTAGGTAGTAAGTATTTTTTGGGAATTTGAATTTAGCATCCCGTTGAAGTTAAGATTCAAAGAGTTGAGTTATTATAATAATCGTGTATGTTTATGATTCTAAGTATTTTATTTTTATTTTTATTTTTATTTTTATTTTTATTTTTATTTTTATTTTTATTTTTATTTTTATTTTTATTTTTATTTTTATTTTTATTTTTATTTTTATTTTTATTTTTATTTTTATTTTTATTTTTATT
>LSSL01000860.1:0-21277 GCA_001953115.1 Smittium mucronatum | reverse complement strand
TTTTTATTTTTATTTTTATTTTTATTTTTATTTTTATTTTTATTTTTATTTTTATTTTTATTTTTATTTTTATTTTTATTTTTATTTTTATTTTTATTTTTATTTTTATTTTTATTTTTATTTTTATTTTTATTTTTATTTTTTTGTTCCATGAAAATAAAAAACAAGAGTTTAGAATATATTTTTAAAAAACGGAATTCATTTTTTTCTTGTCAAAATTTAAAGTATAAGATGAAAATTGAGGCCGATTCAAAATAGTGTATTCTAAATTACTAACTATAATAATTAAATTTCTTTAAAATGTCTTAGGTACGCTATATTTATTGATTTTTTTTTCCATGACTTCTCATTATTTTGGAATTATTAGTATTTATATAATATAGAAAAGAAAACACCCATATAACAAAATAAAAGCTCCCTAGAGCGTTTTTTAAGCCTTTAAATTCTGAAAAATTGAAACCAAAGAATAAATACCATCTTTTTTTGCCATATGTCTACTCTTTACAGTATTCTCTTTATTTCTTAGTACCGTTGCGCCCTCTTATCATTTTTAATACTTTATTCCGGTTAATTATCTAATTGGACTATCGTTGCTTGGTCTTGTAAAAGATAAAAAATACCTTTCAGTTTTTACATTTATAATTTTATAATTTAATTAGATATTTTTTGAAATAAAAAAAATATTTAAGTTTTTTTGAAAGTGATAAAATTCTTATGTTTCATATTTCTTAATTTAATGACTATGAATTTATCTTTTATATATCAGAGTTCGTTTTTAAAACTTTACAATAAGTGGGTTAATTTCAATAATATGAATTTCCGAAAAATAAAAAATGTTTTTTTAAAAAAAATTTAACAATATTTATTTATGGAATTATTTGGTATTAAATTAGGTAAAAGGATATAAACAAAAAAAGAAATTATTTGGCATATATTGTAATAATGGCGTTATAATAGAAAATATCTATATGTATCAATAAAATGATTTAATTGAAATAACTAATATCAATCGATATAACACAAATTATTCAATAAAAATGAATTATCTTTAAGAAAGTTCTGCTTATTTAATAATTTCGCGCTTGCTCTAAATATTTTATTCTGATGGAATATATATAAACTTATTAAAATAAATCAATTTTTTTAAAATATATCCATAGTGTTTTAAAATAAATCATAGTTATTTTCATACATCAAAATAAATATTTTGATTTTGATTTTTTCTCTTAAATTATATTCGTGAATTTTTCTATTAGCATTTAAATCTAATATTTAGACCATTTATATCGTTTAGAAATATTTTTACCTTATTTAAATGCCTTTAGACTAAAAAATTAAACCTCAAGAATATTGAAACATAAAAATGAAAGAAAAAAATTTAATTATTTAAAAACTTCTAGCCTGTTATTAATTAATTTTTTAATTGGATTATAACGTAAATTCAAAATTTGATTGTCAAAAATAAAAAAAAATTATTTAGTGATTATTTTTAGATTCCATATTTCAAAAAATGAAATTCATCCTTTTTAATGTTTTAAATAAATAAAATACACTATGTGCTAGCATAATATGTAACAATATATCCTGATTTTAATCTTTAATATGTTGGAAATTTCCCAACTTCTTTTCCTAGACTTTCTATTTTAGGGTTTTGTTTGAATTCTTACTCAGTCAATAAAAATCTGTCTCCTGCCTATTATTTACGATAATACAATATTTGATTATTTTGATTAATATTATTTATTTTTTAAAAATAAGACAGTCAATTCATTTTCTTGATACCGTCCAGTATTATGAAAAAAACTAAACATTTTATTTTAAAAGTCCAAAAAATTTTCGGATAATCATATATATGTTAGTTAAAAAATAGTAAGAAGTGATAAAATTTTGTGAAATAAAATGTAAAAGAAACAATAATTGTGCTAAAAAATAAAATATTCACTCATAAATAGTGAAAAACTTATAAAAAACCTACAAATAAAATTATTTATTTGTAATAAAAACTAAGAAATTTCCTTTCTAATCATCATGAAAGAGATAATAGAAATTTGTGGAAAAAAATGATTGGATATGATTAGTTTTTAGTGAATTAGAAAGAATCCACTACGAAAAATATATAAAAATGAAGTTTTTCCGAAAACTTTTTCTGAAAGTTTTAAACAGCTAACATTATAAATAATACTCAAAAAATTTATCCTGAGAGAATACATGCATTTTGGTAATTTTGGTCTATTTTGATAGAATAATAATTTTAAAGTAAACGCAAAATTAAAATAAGCAAAGCTTTTTTATAGATAATTCGTTTTTATTTGGTAATTTTAGTTATATTGATTGGTATTCGTTTATTTCAATTAAATCATTTTATTGATACATATCGATATTTTCTATTGTAACGCCACCATTACAATATACGCCAAATAATTTCTTTTTTTGTTTATATCCTTTTACCTAATTTAATACCAAATAATTCCATAAGTTAATATTGTTAAATTTTTTTTAAAAAAACATTTTTTATTTTTCGAAAATTCATATATTTAAATAAACCCTATTAATGCACTGGTAGCCTATTAATTCAAATTTAATTGATTTCATACTATTTTTTTATTTCCGATAGTGTAATAAAATATCGAGATTTTATTTATTATTCCTTTAATATAATAATTTTCATTTATCAAGCTCGTTTAATTTTATATTTTTATAAATATATTACTTATTTTTTATAATTTATATTTTCTGTTCTATAGCAATTTCGAAAATTTTTTGATTTTCTAAAAGCTAAAATTCTTCCATCGAGAAATTTCCAAAGATTGGTTAAATATTGGCAGCTTGAGTTTTTAGAGATAGTAATTGAATAAACTGTTGATTTATAACTATTTAAATTTTTTCATTATTTGCTCCTCCATAATATAGGATAATCATTGAACTATTACAAGATTTTTGAAACCCACTTATCATCTGAATTTATTAAAGAATGTCTTATTAAAAAAATCAGAAAATATTAAGGGTTTTTGATTTTAAAATAATTAATAATTATATTATTTGTTGGGTTTCTTAATCATTTCTGTTAAATTATTATTTTTTCCAGAATGTTTTTTTTTTTTGCATAAACTAGCTGAACAACTCCGGAGTAATTATTCATAATATTGGATTTTTTTATATTTTGCAAATTTCCTTTTTTTCAAATCTGAATATTTTTCATCGAAAACATGAAAAAATATTTGTTATTTATTCACTAATTTTATTTAATCAATTTTCTTTTCCTTTCTTTTATTCTTTATTTAGTCTACTTATTCATTTTATTCTCTCTACATAGGTGAAGTTTTTGGGAAAAAATTATTTATTATCATACACTGATACAAATTTTGTGTAGAAAGGGTGAGGTAAGGATCATTAATCTGAAATTGATACAAAGTTTAACTCTGATTATACTGAATTACCAGTGGCTTTGTTATGAATTAGAATGATTTACTATCGAAAAAGCAAAATAACGATCAGATCTAGTTATTTATGAAAATTTGTTCGTAATCTCCAAATACTGTCTCTATATTGGAAAAAATTTTAAATTTTTTCCAAAAAAACGTTCTCTTCCAAATTGGAAGTATTAATTGGGTTACCCAGTGAGTATAAAATTGCAGTATAAAAGAAAATGGGTGAAAATAAATTCCTCTCGAGATATGAAAATTATTTTATAAGTTTTGGTGCTATTTTGAAGTCTTTGAAAAATTTAGCTTGCACTGGGACTTTGTGCAAAAAATACAATAATTTGATATTATTAGTTTTTAAATCTATAAATAGTTTCATATAATGATTAATCTATCGCTGATGCCTTTAATAAGTTCAAAATATGCTTGATTCTCTTAAAAATTAAATTTTTGATTACAAAAAACTACCATTATGAATTCCAGGACTTTTTTTCAATACTAATTTATTTTCCTTGATTGCTTTAAATAGAGATAATAGGAAAAAGGTTCAATAAGTAAATTTTTATCTGATTTAGTTCACTAAATTAGGAATAAGCGTAGAAACCTCTAAGAATTTTTTTTTTTGATATGCGACTTTGTTAATCTTGGAAGACTCAAGAAACTTCTATAGCATCTTTTCATACTGAATGCTACAGCTGAAAAAAATTATTCGAACCTATCAGCATGCAATTTATTCAAATCTGGAAAACTCTAAATTTTAAATTTCAAAAAAAAATTGTACCAAATAAAAATCTGAAAAAGCTTAACTAACTTTGAAATTTTTTTTATTTACCTCTTTATATCTTATAAATAAAAGGATTTTTTTTATATCAATACAACTGATTATTGATTCTTTATTAGGGTAGATTTCAAATAAGGAGCATAAATTATCAAAAAAAAGTTGCTAAATTTGTCTTAGAGGGATCTATCATGTAAATAAATATTTATATATTATTTGGACTATTACTTCACTATTTAAATTTTGAAGGCGATAATTATAAGTGAATCTGAAAATTAACAAAAAAAATCTCCAAGATACTCATGGATTCTGACTTAGAGATTAGAGATAGATTCTCATCAACTGCTCAAAATTCCTTTTTAAAACTCATTTACAGTCTAAAACTTATTTCAGTCTCAACAATATTTTCCTTTACGATAGATCAGTAGCAATAAATTCAGCACAAAATAAATTGAAAAATATATAATAAATAAATAATTTACTCTGTTTTTTCTATGGATTTTCGAATAAAACCTCGGGTTTTCATTTAATAAATTTTTATGATTTAAACTTTTTATAGTTCTTATTAATTAAATAAATTTTTTTAACAAAAATTTTGCAATATATTAGATAGTAAATAAAATGGATTCAATTAAATATCAATAGAGCCATCATAAGGTTTTATTATATAATTGAATTTATTTTATTAATAAAATTTATTTTTTTCAAAAACTTAGTCCAATTTAATTTTAAATATTTATATAAATTTTTTTTTATTGAATTGGGACTAGAAGGTCTTATTAATTTACTTTTCATGATACAAAAAAAGTTCAATTTTTCAAAATAGTAAAATAACAATGAATTGAACTTTGATAAATTTTACAAAGAAATAGATATAAAAAATCGTTTTTTAAAATAAAAATTGCTTTATTGTGAAGATATAATTCAAAATTATTGAAATTTAGCATATTTAATGACTATTTTTATATTTGAATTATTTATAACATTCTTTTAATATAATTTCACAATTCCAATCTCAAGAACATATTTTAATTAATAAGTTTACAGCTATATCTTTACAGTATAAATTTTATTCCAAGATAAAGCAAATTTTATACAGATAATTTAATTTAAAAAATAAATTTATTTTTTAAAAAAATGTCCTAATTTAAATGTCATTTTTTAAAATATTGATTCAAATTATAACTTGATGAAAAACAAATAATTGATTTTTATAATAAAATAATTTACAAAATATGTGTATATCGATTACGATAAATTTGACATTGAAATATTAAAAAGAATTAATATAAGGTAATAAATCAAAAAAAAATTATAAATACAGATTTATTTGATAATAAAATAAAATAAAATTCATTCTATTCAAAGATTTATACAGATTATTACATAAATTTCATAACATTGTTGCTGAAATTCTAAACATCTTATATTAAAAAAAATTTAATATCGTTTCAAATATAGATTATAAATTATCAATAGTGAAAATTGAATTATAAGTTAAGTTTTCTAAATTAAAAAAAATAGGATTGGATAATGAATACAATGTTAAAGTTTCATTAAAAATATTTATTCAAATTATATAAATTATACTCTAATAATAGAAATTATATAATTAAAACTAAAATGAGAAGAAGTTAAATATTAAAAAAACAATTTTTCCCACCAAGGAAAAATGAGGCTCTTAATTATAAAATCTTATTATATATAACAAAGATTAATTTATTTTTTTATAAGGTATAGTTTTGAACTGTAATCTGGCCTTAATCTTTGATAGTAAAAGATTGCACCAGGGCTCTATTGAAATTTTCAATTTTTTTGAATAATCAAAATGGATTGATAATCTGGTTATTTTACTTATTATCCTTATATTCCTCACCCTGTGTAAAATCAATAATATCTAATACTCCACATTTTTTGCATTATATTTTAGATCAAATTTTCTTTGCTTTTCAATATAAATAATTATATTCAATTATTTTATTTTCGTTTTTATATATATATCAATAATGAATATTATCAGTTCGATTTATAAAATTTAAATTTAAATCATTTCAATTTATTTATATCAGATAATCCATAAATTTAATAATTATTTATTTTATAAAAAAATGTAGAATATCAAAATTAAGTATTTTATAGTGTAAAAAAATTATTGATTATTATAAGATTTATTAAAAGCAAAATATTTTATTAGAGACTAGTTAATCAATCTCTAACATTATCATTAGATTTTCTATAAATATAAACCTGTTGTATATAAAATTCATAATTCTCATCAAGAAAGGTTTTTTTTTAGTAATTTAATTAGATAAATAATTTTGGTAAGAAATTTATGATAAAATGTTGTATTGGTGTAAATATAGTGAAAATGGTGATTATATAAGAGTTAATTTAAATTTAGTATAAACCATAGAATTAAATAATTAAAACGAGTCCGGTAATAAAAAAATAAAAGATTACAAACACAAATAGAGAAAGGAAGATTTATGTATCATTTATATATTATTTACATGACTAAAACATCATCAAAGCTTTTAAAATAACATCAATAATGGTTGAAATTTCCTTAAAACAACTTTTTTATTTTTTTAGTTGCAATTAGTGAAAATAGAATGGAAATTTTCTAAAAATAATTATGAAATAGTCATTATTTTTTTTTATGTTGAATCAATATGAACTTACTTTTATATTGGTTTTATTATAATTCTAAAAATTGATAAGATAATTTTCTATATAGGATTAATTATAAAAATTAAAAAAAAAATCATCCATCTTTAAAATTTTCTGGTTTAATTAATAGTGATTATTTAATTATAAGAAAAAAAAAATTTTACTCATTAATTTTGGCAATAATATATATGTCAAAAATATGTTTAAAAAGATTAAATCTTATAAAACTACATTTAAAAATAAGTTGATTTATCGATATCTGGTATTTTTTTAAAAAAAATTTATACTATTACATATTTGCTTAGAAATTTTAAATCAATAATGTTCGAAAATAAACATATTTTTTAAGAAAAAATATGAATCAAATCATTAGTTGAATAAAAATTTTGTATTTTAATAAATAAATTTATATATATTCTGATAAAAATATAGAATAATCATTAAAATTATTTTTGCTAAATAGAAAAAAAGGTTAAAAAAATAGTTTATTTTTATATATCTTAAGATATTATTAATCATGTAAAAAAAAGAAGAGTAAAAAATTTTACATTGGATATTCTGGTATTACAATGAAAATTAATTTGAAATTAGAAAGAAATAATCATAAATTATTTTTTTATCAATGATTGAAAAGAAATTATATATTTTACAATTAATTGATATGTAATTTATAAATTTATATTATTGTAGCTCTATGTATTAATAAATCGAAAAAATATATATTAATAAATAAATTTGAGATTGTATAATTTAACATAACAATATATCATTTTATTAATTTATATATAAATTGATAAGCACATAAAACAACATTTTAATATTTTTTTTATCAGCTTTACTTAAAATTTGTGATAAAAAATATTTTTTGATTATTTTTTTAGTGAATTGCGTTTTGTATCAATTTTTTATATTTTTTTATGCATATTTTTAGTTTTGACCATTCTTAAAAATCCATTTGCTTTGATCGCACAATTTAATACTATTTTTAGATTAATACTTTTACGAAATTTTAAAAAAAATTATTAATTAAAGATTTATTAGCAAGATTATAATTTAAAAAAATTCATCACTTGTTTTTGAAAATTTAATACAATTCTACTACTATTATTATCCAGTATTTATCCATCCTAATAACTTTACATATTTTCTGAAAATTTGAAAGAGCTTTAATTATCTTAATATATTTTAACTATAAAAATAATTTTATTGATTACGATGATATAATTTGGCCCACATATATTCTTTAATTTATCACTATAAAAAAAAAACTTATGCATATTATTTTAAAGATAATTTGTTAATAAAAAAAAAATTATATATATTTTAATTTATTTTTTCACAAAAAAATTAGCAGAGCCAAAGCGTCCAATTTTATTATTTTTATTTTTATTTTTATTTTGATCCCTTTTTTTGTTAATTTTTGTGGCAAGAAATATTTATAAGCTTTTTATTATCAAAAATCGTTTTTATAGATACTATTTAAATCTTTTATTATTATTATTATTATTAAATTGAAAATTTCGAGAAAAAGTAAAAAATTATTAATATTAATAAACAGCTAAAATAATACCTTCAATTTGAAAAGTGACTTTTTTTTATATTAGATTAAGGAAAAAATCTAAGATAATCCATAAATATATTTAATGTAAGATTTGAAACATTATTTTTGCTCAAATATGATGCTCTGCAAAAAAAAAAAAAATGAATTTATTGAATATTCAGAAAATCATATCATCTACTCAATTTAATAATGAATGAATATAGAAAATTTTATAAAAAAATATTAATTATTATTAAATTTATAAGATTATATTCAGAATTTATAAAATTATAAAAATGGTTAAATTTTTTATTTATTTTGATACAAGTGATGATAAGTTAACAAATTTTTGTGACATTATTATTTGCATCATAAAAAAATTAAAATTTCAATATATGGCCATTCCATTTTTTTCTATTATATTTAATGAATAATTATTTTGGGAATATTAAAGTGTTTTATTTGCATATTTAGTGTATATATGCTTTTTATAATTTGTTTGAAATTAAAAATTATCCTTTCAGGGGCAAAAATGCAATAAAAAGAAGCAAATACTGAGGCCACAAGCGTTCATACAGTCAAAATTCGGCTCAGTAGTAATTAAATTTATTAAAAAAATATTGACAATAATCCAATATATATAAACCATTATAAATATTTTTAAACATTTTATAATAAAAAAACTAACAATATAAATTAATAATTATTCGAAATTCAGCACAATTAATGGAATTAATTTATGCTTAGCATAAAATTCTTTATTTCAAGATACATGCTTTATTATTAACTACAAAAATCCCCTATAATAGGATAAATAAAACATATAATTGTATTTAGTGGCTTATTTAGTGATTAAACTACTCATAAATACATTTAAATACTGACAATTGAAGAATAAATGTACAAAAAACGATGGTATAAATTGAAAACAAAGAAAGAAAATGATTTTAAAATTGGATATATTGAAGCAATAAGCCATTATTCAACTTAAATATCAATACAAATAAATAAAAAATAAACTAAAGGATTTTTTATAAATCAAAGTATATAATATTAAATAAACAAATATATAAAAAGTATAAGTTAAAAAACAATATAATATACAATTTATTTTAATTTTTCATATTAGAGGTGATTCGGAAAAAACTAAAAAAAATTCAACTAAGAATCACAAAAAAATTTATATAAAAAAAATAAATTTTATGCAATTAGAAGCATATAAAATATCACTTTACATCTAAATTTAAGAGATTTGATACTATCTGTCCGAAATTTTGACATATTTTGATAAAAAACTAAAATTTCTAACTTTGGGATTTTTTTCTAATAGTTTAAAATTATTTCAATAAATCATATCAAAGCTCAAGGAATTTGTTACATGCTGTTCAAAATTTGGTCATATCTTGATAAAAAAATATAATTTCTAAATTTGGGATTATTTTTCAATTGTATAAGATTTTTTTATACCTTTTGAATTTATAATCAAGAAATTTGATACTTACTGTCCAAAATTTGGACATTTAAAGTAAAAAAGCTTAAACTTTAAGTGCGATATTATTTTCAAGTAGTATACAGTTTTTTTCATATATTACTTCTAAATCCAGAAATTTTGTTCTAGCTGTGTAAAGTATTTCTATAATTCAATAAAAAAAATTTGTGATTTTGAATGAATCTTTTTACCAAAAGTATATTATTAATAATAAAAATTTTGAAAATGATAAAAGAACAATTCTACATTTAATCGATATTTACTTTCATCAAATAAAAACAATTTTTCCATTATTATTTTTATTAAAAACTGTATTTTTTATTAATCTAAACACATTTATATACACTTGAAAATTATTATATTTTTATTCTAAATTATTTTTTATGGAACTTTTATGGTATATTTAATTAATATTTATATATATATATATATGGTATGGCTCTCATAAGCTTTAAAATAGGGTTCATATAATTATTTATATCGTTTTGTTAATGGTCATGTTTCTATCTAATAATTTATTTTAAAATATTATAAAGCTTTTATTTTGCGAATTATTTTTTTAAGCTTATCAGAACTTTTTCTTTTTAGTAAATTATTAATGATAAATTTTTATTAAATTGTTTTATATATATCTTGGGATTTCCTTGGTCTGTTTAAGAATTCTGATGCAAAGTTATGTGATCCTTAAAAGATTCGATCTTTTTCTGGCGCTTTTCAGTATTTAATGGAACCTGGTCACTAGTCAAGGAAGTTATGTAAATTTAGAGAGTTTATGTCTTGCTATATTTTTTTCGTTTATTGTGAAGTTCAACTAGTGTGATATTGAGCCTAAAATGTATTAATAAGTGGTTCATAGTAAATTATTTAATTATTTCTTATTTTATACATATTTATTTTTTTCGTTTATTGGATTTTTTTAATTTAGTTATGAAATTTTGAAAAAAAATAATCTGTTGTGAAAATTAAATTATAAAATATAATTAATAATTAATTTCATTACATACTATATTTTGAAAAGTAGCTATAAATGAGTGTAATAATAATATATCGTGAATAAATCTATAACTATTTTTTAATGAATTTTAATTATTTTATTTTTACCCTCTCAAAATGATCTTTCTCGGTGGTATTTATATGGTAAGATTTCGTCCTTCATTTTTAATTATCGATTAGGTTCTGGATGTTTACAATTTTTCTTACAAGACATTTTATTCCATATAATATTCTTTAAAAAAAAATCTCAGTGTTTCTAGGAAGTCACGAATGTAATCTTGATTTAATTTTTCTTTTTAATAAATAATTACTGAAAATAGATGAGCGAAGGGAAAACTTAGCATATCTCCCTATGTAAGTATATTAATAGTTTAATTTTGGTTAACTTAATAAGCATAGAAAAAGCTATTTGTATGTATTTTAATAGTAAAATACCGGTTAAATTAATATGCTAGTATGTTCTTTTAATTTGAATCATATCTTTAACTGTTTATATGACGATAATTATTCATTCCAATCATCGCATTCCTCGTGGTAGGGTGGTTCACTAACTATACTTCCACATATATATTATTTATTTACAGAGAATCATTGGTCTATATTTTTTCTTCATATTATTTTTTTGCATTTCAATCGTATGATGAGTCGCAATTTTTCGCCTTTTGAAAATTTCTTTTCTTTTCAATCAATTCAATCTACAAATTACTTTATTTCTAACTCCAATAATTTTCTTGAATACCCATTTGATACAATTTTTTTCTATGCTTCTCAAAATAGTATATATTATCAAGAACATAAGCAAATTTCACGTATTTCTGTTATATCTTGGAGAGAACTATAAATATTTAAGAAAATATAGCCCATTTTGAAAGTGATCCTATTATAAAAAAAAAAATTAATTTTTTAGACATTTCACCTTATAAAATTTTTAATCTGTTTCTTACAGATGATCTTTTTGATGCTATCTTTAATTTTTCTAATAACTATGCCAATTTAAAATTAACTTACAAAAATTACAAAAAAAATAATTTTAAAATGTTGAAAATGTTTTTGGCTATAAATATTTTGATAGGGATTTAAAAATCACCATTTTATGTAAATTATTGGATTAAAGATCCAAAAATCAATAGTTATTATATTTCAGATCTTAATGGTTCGAATATAAATGCTTCTGATAACTATGTTTATAACTCTCAAAATAATACCCATCAATAAAAATTTTAAAAAGAAAATTATTTTATAATTACGTTAAAGAAAATTTTCAAAAAAATTATAATCAATCCAAAATTATTGCTGTTGATGAATCTATGGCTAAATTCAAAATCAGAGGCCATATCAAGCAATAAATGTCTTATGAACTATTAAGAGAGATTTTAAGTTTGGATTCTTTCTGAAAAATCGGGATATTGTTGAAATTTTGAAAATGATCAAGGAAAAATTAATAAAATTTCTGTTAAGGGTTTAAGTTTTAAAGTGGTAAATCGCTTATATCCTATTTAAAATCAAAACCCCATAAAAAAAAATTTGATAGATTTTTATACTTCTTTCCCCTCATAACTTATTTGAAAAAAAAAATAATTACGCATTCGGAACGATTAAAACTACTGCAAAAAAATATTCCCAAATTTTTGAAAATTTGTAATCTCGAAAATTATGAAGAAAAAAGTTATGGTACTAAAGGAGTATTATCTTTAACTAAATGGATTGATTTCAAAACATTTAATTTAATTTCAGATTATTACAATCCAAGCATTCAAGCTGTAACCAAAAGAATACAATTTAACTGAAAAAACAAAGATGTGCCGATACTTCGGTTATCTTTAGTCTGTAATAAATATATGAATTTAGTTGGTAAACTGAATCATAGTAAATCATTTTATGCAATCGATATAAAAAGTCACGAATGATGGTACAGAATTTTTTCAATTTATTAGGTATAACTGTTGTCGATTCTTACATATTATACGTCAAAATATAGGAAAATTACCCAGAAAAACTATCAAATGATATAAAAATTAAAATGGAAGAAATTAGGATTGATATATTTTATGGACTTTGAGCCGATAAATTATCTAAAATCAATAAACTGAGATCTTTTAGGAAAGTGAAAATAAAAAATAACAATCTTTACGATTCAGATTTCATAAGAGTGTCTAATTAATAGCAAATTCCTATAAAAGGAAAAATAAAAAGATGTGAATTATGTGTTTCTGCAAAGAAAAAATCACTAAAAGTATATACCTGCTGCATATGTCAAATCAATCTTTGAATGAGACAAGATAAACCATACTTTATAAAATTTCATTTAAATCAATATTACCTCCTTGTTATTATCATATTTGATTTTAATTAGAACATTCTAATAAATTACGGATAAAAACTTATAAAATTTTAGAATATTATTCAGTCGGCGGAATTTTTTAGACTAATTGCTAATATAATAGCAAGCCTAGTGGCTAAATAGTTCGCTTTGATGCCATAATCCCATAATTTTATGGTTATGGCCATTTATTATTATTTATAAAAAATAGTCAATATTAAAAGATATTTCAATAAAGCTCAAAGAAGTAAATTAAACATGATTTAAAAGTTATTCATTAATATTGACTTAAAAAATCGACGCCCGGTCCTTTTTGTTCAAATATTTCGACTCTAAAACATCTTTAAACGAATATCTAATTATTGAAATTTTCCGAATTTGTATCCAGTATATTTAAATTGATTATTTGTATATTATTAGTCACTATTATTATCATATATTGATAGAATTAAATTTGACATCTGATTTTTCAATTAAGAAATTGACACAAAGCATATATATATTATTTTTGCAGCAAATATTGTAAGCTTTTTGAATTTATTTATTCTAAAAAAATACTATCGATAAGATAGCTTCAAAAAAAAATTTTGAGCTTTTTATATTTTAGTTTTAGATGGGTATTATTGACTGATATTTATCTATAATCTGATCAATTTTATCGTTGCATGATTTTATTAAAGATAGAGAGTATTGACTAAAGATTAGTTTTATATTTGATATTTAACTAGATAAATATGAATTCAATGGCGATCTTAATGAATATTAAATATTAAGAATTGTAAAAATAAACGAATTTGAACTTGAATACAAGAATATCTACCGATTTTTCTTTATAATTAGAAATCTTAGAACTCACTATTAAAAACACCAAAATCCAATTTTTCAAATAAATTTTTGCGGAGTGTCAAAAATTATTAGAAATTTTTTTCTATATTGAAAGTTTCAATTAAATTCGCTGTATTTATTTCGGGTTTTGTGCATTTAATAATGGAAATTTGTGGTATCAAAAGATTCTATCATAGAAAAATTTTCAAAAAAAGTCAAATAATCATTTAAATCAAACAAAATTAACTCATTTAGATCTCGAGAGATGTTAAAATTGTCATTTTTTGTTTTTTTATGTTCTATTAATTTTTTTTAAGAAAAAATTCGAGATTATGGTGAATATCGCGAATATGTAGTAAAAATACCCAATAAAGCTTATAAAATACCAATATTAAGTTAATAAGGATAATAATTAGATTTAAATTGTTTATGAAATACCTTAATATTATTTGGAAATTTTTAAATTGGATTTTTAAGTATATTTTTGATACTATAAAAGCACCAAAAATGTTAAATACCATCTTTTGCCAAATAAAAAAGGTTCAAGAATTAAAAAAATATAAGAAAAAAACCATCTTAGGTAAAAAAATCAAGATTTTTAGAAGATACCATGAAAAAAATTAAATAGTTAATGGAAATAATGAGATTCGACTACAATATAGAGATTTTCAGACATTTTTTATTTTTCTTATGATTATGTGGTTAAAATAGGTTCATTTTTCATATTATTTTCAAAAGAAAATATAGAATGGATTCCATTTTATCGAATTTTTGAAAAAAAAAACGAAAAATCAAAAAAATATTTATTTCGTTAAATCATCAGCTAATTATACATCAACCTAAAAAATATTTCTGGAATAGAATAAAAATTTTATTTTATACCTTTTATATGAATTTTATCGTCAAACAGGGGTTCATAAATGAATATTCTTACATTTTCTTAGATATAGAAATACTCAAAATATGAATTTACATTTACTTTTCGCCTCATATTAAGATTTTCTTAGGTTATTTTTTTTTATCACGAAGTTTTTTTTAAGATAGCTTAATAAAAAACTTGCTAAAAACTTGCTAAAAAATATCAAAAAAAGACAACGACGAATAAAAAAATAATATTTTCCTAGCACATTATAATTATCTGCCCTCGACTGACTCTATATGTATGAGAATTGGATACGATCTAGAAAATGGTAGACTCTACCTGGGAATTCTTTAATTAGGTGTAATACCGAGTTTAATATCAGTATAGGATTAAGAACTTCGACAACGAAATTTTTTTTTGAAAAAATTGAGATCATATATAGAGCTTATTTCTAGCGGGATTAATACTAATAGGGTATAATCAACTGTAAGATAGATTTTCTATATCTTCCTATAAATGCTTTAAAATACCGAGATATACCAGACTGTTTAACCCTGAGTTTTACTATCTAATATTTGGAAGAACGTACTAAAAAGATAGATATATCATGCTTTTAAATGTTCCTATTTTGTCATCTCTGACTTTCGGATCTTTGTGTGCAGCAGCCATTATTACAATACAAGAATAGTAAAATAATGCGTGAGCTTTTTGTATATCCTACTTTTAAAAGTAAAATAATTAATCCTCCCAAACCACTTAAAAGTATTTCATTGTTTTGAATATTAAAATATTTAGTTCTCAATAGTAATATTCAGATAACTGTAGAAATTGAAAGTAAATGTATTAATCAATTTAATATTTTTTCCATCAAATTATTTCCAATTTTATCCTTTTTTTAACAAATGACACAATATTATTATTGTTAAGAAACATAATAGCTTAAATTATAATATGCATTACAATCATGGCTTTATCTTTAATAAAATTTTTACGATCCGCTCAATAAATAAAGTGCCAGATGAAATATAAATTTTTATACAACACCCATAAATAAATTTAATTTATAGTTCTCATATTTAGTAGTATTGGCTAAAAAAAAAATTTAATTATAGTGTTATTTAGAATAAAAGAGACTGCATATTTGCTATAAAAAAATCAATTTTATGAACGAATTGTGTCGATAGTGGTTTTATACTCTAAAAAAATACACCAAATTTTTAAAAATCTCAATTAACATTATTTAATATGGTTGAGTATAATTTTTTATTAACTTAATCAAAAAAAATTTCTAAACTCTTTACCACCAAGAAATGTATTTATAAAGCGAAAAAATCCAAAATTTTAATATTTATTGAAAGAAAGCCTCTAAAGCATCACCACCCAATATTATAAAGTTTTTTTATATTTAAAGCATACGTTTTTATGGCAATAAGATGGAAAATTCTGAAAAAATTATAAACTTTTTTATATTACATACATTTCTTTCATTCATTTTCCATAGAAATAAATTCTGCGTAAAAAAAAAAAAATCCAAGAATCTTTATGCTTGGATTTTTTGAAAAAAATCATTTAATGCTTAATTATTTTGTATTTCGGTTTGAAAACATCATAATTTTTTAAAGCAGTTTTTTTTTGAAGAATCCGTTATTAAATAATTAACTTTTTTAAATTGTTGGGATAATAGATGTTACACTTGAAAAAGTCTTCATTTTAGTAAAAACTTTAGTTCTAGTCGAATTTACAGGGCTAATTTTTTTCTTGATTTTTTTTTACAAAACTAATGAGGAAAAATAGATTTAAAAAGTAAGGAATTTTTTGGATAAATCGAAACAAAATACACCTATTGATTAAGAATGAGATTTATGTAAAAAAAATGTAAAGAGAAAATATACTTATACGGTATATAAAATTTTTTTAGTAGTTGCTAAAATCAAAGTTTTTTGTGATGGTTAGCCAAAATTATGGAAGCGGGAAAATATTACCATTATAATTTTGTTAACTTGCTATAAATAATATATTGGATAACAATCCAATAAGTTGTGATTGATAATAAGATTTTCTTTGAAATTATCGATTTTTTTAGGGAATAATCTTACCCCTGAAAAGGCTAAAATGAAGAAATGCTGTTAATTTTCATTATTGATTTTATTATAATCCTGTATAATAATATAAGCCAAGCTTTGCGAAAACAATACTTTTCCTTATGATATTAAATATAATATAAGACTAAAGAAAAAAAAATAATCAATGTATGTAAAATGTAATCAAGTTAATATATAGATATTTGACTAAAAAATTTATATTTTATTCTTTGTTTTAGGAATATTGAAAAAAATAAAATAGTTTAAGCAAAATCTCTTTTTTTTTAAATTGATGTTTAAAAATATTTAGTAAATTAATGTGTTAAAATAAATACTTAAAATAAATTTTATAGTATAAAATAGGGTATCTATAACTATGTAAACTTTTAGCTTTATAGTTATTTAATTAATATTTGAAATATAAGTCTTAGCTTGATAAAAAAATATAAAATCCAAATCGGTGAATTTTTTTTTGAAATATATATACCAAAAAGCTGAGTGGCAGGGGGGGGAGGAAAGGGGGTAAATCGTTATTAATCATCGCACATTGTCACTACTACCTTACCGGTCGCATCACCTCTATAGAAATAATTGATTGCTTCTATCATTTGTTCCTTTCGATAAGTTTTATCAATGACTGGGTGTATTTTTTTTTCAGAAATCAGTTTATTTAACTCAGTAAAGTCTTCTGATGTTGGAACTACGAGCATTGATGATATTTTGTTTGAAAGCATAAAAGGCCCAATTACCATGGCTTGAAAAGCCTGTTGTGCTGAACCTCCAGAAGTAACATACGCTCCATCCTTTCTAAGCAGCTTTTGGTAGTCGAAAATAGAGTTGCTTCCGTTTACCGCATAAACTAAATCATATTTTTCTTCAGTATCAAATATTGAACTAGTTTTATAGTCAATTATACGATCAGCGCCCAAACTGCGAACAATTTCAATGTTTATTGTGCTACAAACTGCAGTCACTTCGCAACCAAAACATTTTAAAATTTGGATAGCAAAAGTTCCAACACCACCGGAAGCGCCAATGATCAGAGCCCTCTTATATGGCTCTGAAGGCATGAAATTTTTGATCAATCGTAAAGCTGTCGCACCAGCTGTTGGAAGAGCTGCAGCTTCCTTGAAAGATATACTTTTTGGCTTAGAAACAAAATGGTTTTCCCTTAAACACGCATATTCTGCAAAACACCCTTCATCAAATATAGATGCTGAGCCATAAACTTCATCTCCTACTTTGAAACCTTTGATTTCTTTTCCAACATCAACAATACAGCCAGATAAATCAAGACCTAGGATTTTATTTCGTGGTCGAAAAATACCAGTAGCTAGACGTAAAGGATATGGGGTACCTTCCATAAGGTGAATGTCACCAGCGTTGATTGAAACTGCGTGCACTTTAATAAGAACTTGATCAACCTTTGGAGCAGGAATATCAGTATTACTGAAAAATAGAACATCAGGAGAACCATATTCATTGTATGATAAAGCCATCATCTTTCCACCTGGAATCATATTGGTATTACTATTTGTATATCTTATGAAATAGTATTCGTTTCGTATTTCTGCCTATATGATTTGAATTTTTACAATAAAATCTACGGTAAATAATTCCAAAAGAATAGAGAATATTTTAACTTTACTTTTGATAATACAGCGGACGTTTTAATTGAAATTAAAGGTATTAAAACCAAACAAAAAAATTAGAATTAGAATTACCTTTATTACGGCACCTCAATGAGCACTTGCTTTAAATAAAAACTATCTATCCATTGATTTGACATTTTGAATAGCAACTACTTAATAGTTAGAATAGCTTTTTGGCTTTTAATATTTTATTGGGATAACACTTTAAGGACAGATGTTGTGAAAAGTGGCTCTATTTTTATTTCAGTGTTATAATTAAATTGACTTTATATATATATTATTGGATAAACTTGAAGATTGGGGTAGTTGGAATTGTTGATACACACAAATGAACCTTAGGCAAAATTTTGGACCGTTAAGGGTTAAATATCAAACACAGACAGTTTTGATAATTCCCATGACATTTTATTTAGTCATAGGACTCCTTTTTTTTTCTGATAAGTTTTCCATGGACCAAACCAATTGAATCGAGCTAAATCTAAATTGCAAGCCAATCCAAACCAATTGAAATGATCTAAATATAAATTGCAAGCCATTACAAACCAATTGAATCGATCTAAATCTAAATTGCAATTTATTCCAAACCAATTGAATTGATCTAATCTAAATTGCAAGCCATTCCAAACCAATTGAGATAATCTAAATATAAATTGCAAGCCATTCCAAACCAAATCCTTTTTTTTTATAATGGGAAGCTCTTTTCAAAACCAGACTTTTTTTTACTATGTAAACCATTATCTACAGCATAATTATATCATTCATAAACCAATAAAGATAGAAAAACAAATTAACTGGTAAATATTCAAATATTCACACGTGGGAAACTTCTTTTGTAATACCAGCTCCAGATTACCCAATAAATTTACACAATAAAAGTTTTAGGTTTCCAAATTAGGAAAATGGTAAAATTTTGACTTGAAAGCATCCACTCTCTAATAAAGTCTCATGAAACACAGTAATTATTCTAAAATAGTAAAGTTGCAAAACTATCATTTGAAAGTTTTGGTCCTCCAAAGAATCTCCCGTAGAGAGTAAAAACAGCGCGAAAATATTTACAATTATTTCTCTGTGCTTTAAAGTCAGTTCTCTATTCTCTTTATGTTAATCCGTAAAGCTATAGTATAACATATGTAAAATGAGTAGATTGGTTGTTAATAATGTATATATGTTATTCAGTTGAAGGTTTGATCTAAATAATCTATATACAGATTGAATAAAAAGTGATTGTAATTATAATGAATACATAAGCCTTTTCATACATGATGCTATTATCCTGAAAAACAGTTAGTTTATAGAGGTTTTATTGAAATTTTTACAGAATAAAAACTCCTACTATAAAATATTCAGTAATCATATTTTTGATTTCAGCCCCAATTTATAAGTCGATTTAAAATGTATTAAATATTTATTGAAGCTATCTACATTTATAGACTTTATAGCAAAGAAATGATTTTTTTTGACTTGATTGCAAAAAAAAAAAATTAATCTTTCTGAAATAACAACTGTAAAACTTTTAAACATAAAAAAATCAATTTCTAGACAAATTTTTTTAAACCCCACAAATAAAATATGTATCAAAGATTCTCTCCATCCCCATCCCCCCATCGTCTCATCAGCCAAAGTATAAATTGGTAAAGAAGGTCTAAAATTGAATAAAAAATCGAGAAATCAAGTTATTATACATCAACCAATATGATTTTATGTTTATAATATTTAAATGCGAATTCGTTAAAGGTTTTATCTTACTAGATGTGGATTATGGGACACCTTTTTTATAGTTATAATTAATTTTTCTCGACACACTCATCTAATATGTGTGGATAATTGTAACTAATGTGTTCCTATTAACATATTTTTTTGAATTTATAGGGAATTTGATTGAAATACTTGTTAACTATACAAAACTATTTAAAAAATAAAATTTAAAGATATTATAAGCCATAAACTATATATCACCACCATATGTCATCCTAGTGGCTCTGTACCCACTGAGAATTTATTAAAAATGCTATAAACCTTTTATAAAATAATATAATCCAAGGTCAATAAGGATGTTTGTATTTTTTCATTTTTACTACGCTGCTGAATATTTCTACACTGCAAGTTGGTTTAATAAGAATTAAATCATCATCAATTTGGTTAAAAATGATTTTCTAGGATGATAATACTTGAAAATATAGTAGCTATCATATTTATATAAATCTGTTTTTTTTTTTAATTCAAAATTAAATTTTCTCTTAGATATAATAAAGATACAAATATTAAAACTAGATTCAATGATTTTTTGGACTCCCCCGCAATATTTGAAAAATTCAGAGCGTTAAAAATAAGTAAAAAAATATTAATAAGGCTTTAAAATCTCATTCTTTTTTGTTAATATTTATTCTAATCATTTAAAAATTTCCATATATCTACATTTTTTTCCTCTACCTTTATAGATATTAAATACGTAAGGTCGAAATTAAATTTAATAATTTAATAATCTATTCTCTTCGAAAATTTCATATCGTAGTTAGAATAACCACGGTTACTCCTATAACTAAATTTTTATTTTTATGCAACTTTCTAGGCGCCCAGTGCAATATCTGAATTTAATTACATCCTCAGCTTTTTTATCGAATAAAAACACCGTAATCATTAAATAC
>LSSL01000859.1:18373-34192 GCA_001953115.1 Smittium mucronatum | reverse complement strand
TCTTGGTTGGGAGTAGTGGAGATAGCGCACAGCGATTCGGAGGACAGCGATTCCAGAGGAGGACCATCTAGAAACAGGAGGAACCGATCGTTTAGCACAGCTGAGACATAGTCTAGTGCACAAGTCCAACGTTCGACAGTCAGACGGATCTCAGCGTCTAACAGCTATTTGTAGGAAAGCCATGTCGATCAAACCCACGTTTGGGTAGGAGCCTAATTTTATTAATCCTGTTAGAAGTAGGCTCTGACTAGGAGCTCAGTAGATTCAATGAACTGTTGTTTATTGACAAAGAGCTTAATTCATGACTGCACGTAACCTCAGTCATCCAGCCTACTTGAAGCAATGCCAGGGGGGGTCTTTCGGTTGGTAGATTGATTCCTTTTCCCGTAGGTACACAGCCGGTAGTCCGGCAGAGGAGCTTATTGTAGTTAGGATAATAGTCTTTTCTATACGTCTTTTTCTTTTGTTCAAATTTTTTTAGTATAGTTTTTAATGAAGTTATCTTACAATAAAATTCCGTGATAAAAAAAAGAAAAAAAGTCTATCAGATAAAGTATTTATGAAAAGGTGAAGGAATCAACTCTATGAAATTTTATTTGCAATTCATTTTTGCTTAAGTTAATTTAAGTTTTAGAAGAAAGAAAAAAATTCTGTGGGAAAAAATTGCTGGTAAAAAATAGATTCTATACATACTTTCCATGATTTGCAGAATTTTCCGGGTTTTATCTGTTTTTTGAGGATTTTTTCTACTGACTAACTCTAACTGTAAAAAAAAATTGTAGAAAATTTAAAAACAGCCAATTCAAATATTTCAAAAAAACTTTCGTGTCTTTCTTAAAATATTCAAACAAAAATTTTATGATGAAGAACACTTTCTTTTTATTTTTACCTAAATTTTGGATATTTTTCAAGTTTTTTTTATATCATTTCCTGTTTTTTTTGCAATTTAAAACTCAACATTTTTTAATTTTCTAGATTTTTATATAAACTTTTTGTATTTATTCTTCATAATCACGATGATATATTAACCGATTTCAAAATATTTACAAATAGTTATGAAACCAATTTCTATTTATTAATACTTTTATTTAATTAAAGTTACATCTTTAATTTAAGATTTATATCTCAAAAAACTCCCAAAATAGAAATAAAATCGTTTTAACCATTTTTATTCTAAAATCACATCAAAAATACAATTATTCTTAATTAATCTGGATATTTTTAGTAAAGAATATATGTTTAGTAATTTTTTTAATTAAAAAAATGACCGAGAAATACTTTTTTTTCTAGTCTAAGTTTTCGAAAAAATTATCAATTTTTCATTTTTTGGTATTTAATTCAAATTAATCACAAAAATAAAATTTTATTTCAGGTCTTTTTTATATTTTATATTTAAATTTTTAATTGCATATAATGAAAAATAATTTTAAATAAACAAAAATATAAAGTTATAAAGTTATTAAATTACTATTTAATTTTTTTTCAAATTAATTGAGTTGTGAATAAAAATTATTTATCTATGATTGAATTAAACGAGTTTCTATGCAATAGAAATAGTAATTATGGAAAAAATAAATTGAAATCCCATTTAAGGAAATAAAAGAAAAATAAAACCTTTTTTATTATTTATTTTTGAATAATTAAGATATATTCATATATTAAGACTTTTTTTGTTAGTTTCTAACCATTTTAGAATTTACCATCCAAGAATATGGTAAACCTTTAATTATGATGATAATGAAAATAGCTCTCTTGTAATTTTAATTTTAGTAAAGATATTATTTTCTATACTTTTAATGCGATTAAAGACTCTGAGTAATATTTTTTGGTTCCACAATGGACTTTTTTTTAATTTTTAGGTATATATTTCGTGTTTATTTTATGAGAAACTGTTTTAAAAACTCCCAAAATATATTTATTTCACACATCACCTTCTTTTACGTAATTAACAACATTTATATTACCCCTTTTAAATACCAACACAAATATACAATACTTTTGTGTCAGTACTATTGACCTACTTCACATTTTGCCTACTAGATCAAACGATTATTTTTCATAATTAAGGTATTTTGTACAAATGGAAATCTTCAGTTTTTTCAAAATATACATATTTACATCCATGTCTTAATATTTTATAATAAGTGTTCAAAAGGTAGGTGAAATTTAAATAGGTCAATAGTCATGTCATCGTTTCCAACATCATAATTCGGAAAGAGTAAAAATTTAATAGCAAAATTATCATCTTTTTAAGAGAATCCCCCATATTATTCGATAAATTTATATCAGATCAAATTTGAAATTTATAACCTAAATTAACTAAAGGATATTGGATATTAAATTTTTTATTAACAATCTTTCATTATCTTTCCACAGGAAACAAGTTTTGATTTTTTTTATCCAATAATCTTATAGTTTTAATATAGAAATATTTCCAAACTGAGAATTTAGCGAAGGGTTAACATTAAATTGAATTATTTAAAAGAGAATCTTCCATTTATAGCAGAAATATAAAAATCTATCAAAAAAGAGCTAAAATTTTATTTGGTGTTTGTGTTAGTATTAAAAGGAGTAAATTAAATGGTGATAATTACATAAAGGAAGGTAGTTTGTGAAATAATTTTATTTTGAGAGCGTTTAAAACAATGACTATTATTTTATAGATAAAATTCATTGTGATTATTAATTAATCAATAAAATTGTACTAAAATTTTATTATTATTATTTTAAGATTCTAATTTTCATTGAATGTGGTCTTTTATTTGTGTTAATATATCTTTAGAATAAAAAAAATTGGATAAATTTGAATTTTTAAAAAAGCCTTCATATTTTCCTATCAAAAAAATATGATATTAATTGTATTTGAAATATTTTTATTTTATAAACTATAATTTAAATTTAGGAAACACTTTTTTTCTGTATTATTTTTATTTAAACATGCTTCGAATTTTTTGATTTTTTTTTTGATACCTCCAGATTAAATTTTAAATATAAACCTAAAATAAAAAAATCAATAAATTCATTTAGTTCAATTTTTTTATATCGACAGAAACTGGAAATTTTATACTGATTTTATTTATACTATTTATATTTCCAATGAAAAATATAAAAATTCACTAAATTCTTATCAAATTTTACCATTGGATAAAATATTAATATTTTATTTTATCAGAATTTAAAAATATTGTAAATAAATTTCTATAGAAATCTAGTAAATAAAATTTCCCATTATTATATTAATATATCAAAAAGTCTTTAACTTGAAAAAATATGTGCATTAACTTGAAAATTCCTTTTTTAGATTAAGAAAGGTGTTTATCTAACTCTTTAAAATATCTTTAAAACTCAGAGAAATCAAAATTTATTAATAAAAATTGCCTCCAAGAGCGAATAGAAACTCTAATTTATAACATAATACATTTTTAATAAATAAAAAATCATTGTGAAAAGATTAATTAAAGAAAATTGTATCCATAAAATATTTTATTTTTATAACATCACTAATAAATCAGGCATGAGCAGATTGTTTTCCGGTACATTAGATAATTTTTATTTATTTATTTAATGGAATTTATTGAGAAGTAATAAATTAAAAAATTAATCAACCTACTCCATCCTGTTCCACTAGGGTTTCCATACCATTAAGGCTTTGGGTTCAGGCAGTAAATTAGATAAAAATATCTTTTTTGTGAATTAACTATTTTTTTATCTATAAAAACACATAAAAAATATTATTAATTCACCCATATATCTGCCCTATTTCTATAATATAAATATAAACCGAATAATTGAAATATTGTTGGTGCTTTATAGTTTGAATATTACAAATAATTTTTGATTTTAAATAAATATTAGACTATAATATGAGTTTAAAGACATTTATAAAATAAAAATATAAGTTTTTACCTTATTTTCTTAGTAAATCTTATAAAAAGAAGCTAATTTACCGATGAAAGCTTAAATTATTATGCGAAAACCCTTTTTATTTATAAATATCACACTTCTTTCACTTTTAAATATTTTCAAAATACGCTTTTAATTCGGTTTTAATCTGTTAGCTGCAAAAAAACCATCTCACAAATTTTTTCCCTTTGTCTCTAGATAATAATTTTTTTATCACTTAATAACTTTAAAGTTAAGTCAACTAATCTATATTTACAAGAAAATCCAAAAATAAACTTTAAAAAAAGCTCTAAAGTCATAAAATATACATTTAAATGAACCAATTGTAATTTTAATCGCAGAAATCATTATAATAAATAGCTAAATTTTAATAAGAAAAACCGATTATAACTCAATTTTTTAATAATTTATAACCCTTTTGTTCTAAAGCTTTACATAAATTAATGCAAAAAATAAAATAAAAATTTCGGAAATTTATCGGCATTTGCGGCCAAAAATTACTGGATAAATCTAAGTCTGTCGATTTCTTCCAGATTTCTCTGAAATATCCCTTTTCTGTATATTTTTTTCTGATTTTATCAATGTTACGTCAAGAATTTCAATAGCCGATAAAACCATGCTTATATAAAGTTTTTTCTTGTTTTTTTGAAGCCTCCACCCTCATTAAAACCTAAATTAGCTTTTTTTTCAAATTTAGATGTTTTCAATCCTAGAATCTGTAATTTTTTTTCAAACGATATAACTAAGATCCTTAGTTTTTCTATTCTTATAGTATTTTTTTTTATTATGATAAATAACTCTTTTTAATTTATTTCTAAATTTGCGATAAGATTGATCCTCTTAACTATAGATCAAGTCTGTTTTTTCTTTCAGATCTTAAAGTGTGTCCCAATTTTATATTAGATTCAATAAAAACTGCTTTTTTGTAATTTTTTATCTACAGGGATATCTTAAAACAATTTTACATTTTTTAAAGTGACTAATTGCATTTCTTTATATATTTAGATTATAAAAATTTCTATAAATTTTTTGTTATATTATTTCGATTTTATTGTAAACTATAAATATTAAAAACAGTGGGAATGTGGAAATAATATTTGATTAAGGCCAGGAGTTTCCATTTTAGGTCCCCATGCAGGAAATAGTTATTTTTATAAATATTTATTACGGGTAGAGTTTTATGTTACTTATCTTTGATAAGTATTATACGGGGAATATTATCTTAAAATTTTTTAAAAGAATATTTTATAAAAATTATTATCCAATTTAATTTTTTTAATATGTGAATGTAACCTTTTTTTTCTGTGAATTCTTTTCAAAATTCTAAAATTATTTTACAATGAGCCATATTTCTAAGAATGAATCGATTTATTGTGTAATATGCGTATAATTAAACTTCTGTTTCCATTTTAGGTACATTTATGTAAACTCCCCAATTTTCAATTTTTTTTAATTTGATCAGATTAAATCATACATTTGTTATATATTAAACTTATAGCCAAATATTTAATTTAAGTTTGGTTATAAATACTATATTTATAAAATTTCAAAGCTCAATTTAAACAAACGTGAATATTGGCTAAAGTTAAAATATTAATAATATATATTAAAAGCATAAAATCCAATGTTATCTTTATTTAAATATTTAAAAATTTCAAAGTGACTCAAATCGTTTGAAAATAAGAAAATATGATTTCCTAAAATTAACGATGAAAAATGTTGTAATTTAAAAAAAATCATAATTTTTGCGCTTTTAATACTCCCATCATTTAAATTTTAAAATTATTTTAAAATATTCCTAAAAAACCCACTATATAAGAATTTAGATCATCTTTAAAACCATATTTTAATCATTTGAAATTATTTTATTTTAGCACTATTTTTATAGTAATTATAATCGAGAAATATCTTTTTGCAATATCAAATGCACCTAATTAAAACTCAAATCTCAGATTTTAAATACTTATGTCAAATATATTTCAAATCTACTTTTAACATATTCTTTTAACTACAATCATGTATATTTTAAGAGGATATCTTCAAAAATCATATTTCAGCGATTACAGTTTTATGAGAAATTTTCTTATTGTATTAGGAACCTAGTGTGAGCTTTTTTTTGAAACCCTATTCATAAAAAAAATATCCGATTTTTTCTTTTTATATAATTCATTTTATCAATGGATATCTTTGAGAATTTTCTATTTTCAATTTATTTTTTAGTAATTTTATTTCGAATTATTTTTTTAAAAAAAAAAATCAAGATTTGAAAGTAAAATGGATTATTATTATTATTATTATTATTTATAAGTCTTTAATCGGATTAAGTATTACTACCGTTTAATATTTGGTATATTTGATTTTAATGAGAGCTTAAAAACCATAAAAATTGCTTCAATATTTTTTTTATTTTTAATACGATAAATTTGATAGAAAAATCCGATCTCTACCGTAAATATACTCTTACAACTTTTTTTTCATTTTCCTAATAAAACTTGCGTCCAAAAAAATCCAGGTGTTTTTAAACTGAACTACTCATCTATTAAAATTTATCCTAAATTTTTTTTTGTATTTATCATGCTGACTAGGTAAATTTTTAAAAAAATTGCTCCTAAGTCCTATTTATTGAGATATATTTACACATTTTTTATTAACTTATCTCATTATCTCTGTTAAATTTAAAATTAATTATTTAAACTCACGCTATTGGTCTATAATTTAGAAAAAAATTTAGAAAAATAACCCAAAAATAATTTAAGCCTGTTTAATTAATGGAATGATATATATATTTTTTATGTTTTATATTATATTTTGTATTTTTAATTTAATTTATGACTAAAATAAGATTAAATAGATATTATATAATATATTTTTAATGTTTATAAAAAAGGGAAAAAATTATGCCTTATATTTATAAAATATAGCCTATAAATTTCCCCCTTCTTATAATATAATGGAGATTTGGAAAAATACCATTATTTTCTTACAAAAATCATCTGTATGCGTTTTTTTATTAACTTTTTTTTGCAATTTTTTTTTCTATTAAAATAAAAATCAAAAATTGCCATTTTTCAATTTAATTTTGTATTTTTAATGCCCATCGAGTTCATATTATATCTTCAAATAATATTCAGAAGGGTGAAAAAAATCTCTTTAAAAACCATATTCCATGACAATTCTAATTTTATAATTTATCATATATGAATGTATAAATTTTTTTTTCATAAAAAAAAGTGAAGGAATCTATATTTATTTATTTCTTCAAGATTATTATTTAAAATATTTATAGAAAAATAACTTTATACTAATATGTTTTTAAAAATTTTTCAATTTTTTTAGCGGGTTTATTTAGTATTTCTAAATTTCTATAAAAAAAATTATTAGAAGACTTTTTTTCTCTGGTTACCTCATTTTTGTATTTTATTCTAACAATGTATTTTCCTGATATTTTTCAGTATATTAAATCATCACATTCATCTTATACATCACCCCTTGTCGAGAAAAATAAAAAATATTTGTTGCTTATTTGAATTTATCCCGACTTAAAGCAGCTTTTAGATTTTAAAAAACCCCTTTTGAATATTCATATCTCTAATTTCAAAGTTATGGGGTTTAACATATATTTATAGGAAAAAAGATATCGCATGCTGAAACATTACAAATATGTGTTAAAACTAAATAAATTGTGTTTAAATTTGGAAAAAATCGAGTAAATTTGACTTAAGCTAATTCAATATTTTTCAAAAATAATGAAACCCGACAAAAAAAGGCTTATAAGACTTATAGATTGGCATCAAATAATGAATTGTAGTAAAAATACCAATATTTTTTAAAATAAGAAAATTTATCGAATTGATACTAGTAATAGTAAATGTATTAAGAATTTCTTGAATCGGCTATAAGTATTTATTAATAGCTTTTTACCTGATTTTTTTTTTATAAAAAAAGTAATATATTTAATTGAATTGATTAATATATAAATAGGGATGAATTTTAAAATATTTATTTCAATTTATTTTCAAGGACATAATATAAAAAAACGTCAATAAAAAAATTATATATCGAGGCTTACCAACGGTTTTCTATTATCTTTGTGAAGATATCTTATAAGAATGGAGCAAAAAAAAAAAGCTTCTGAGGGGGTATAAATTAATTCAAAATTGCCACAAAAATAAATTCGAAATGATTTTTCCTCCGGAATGAAGAATTAATCCTAGTATAGCCCTGATTAACATAGGATATATAAATATTTAGTTCATAGCTGAGATTTTTTGAAATGTAGAGATATGCCGGCAAAGAGCGGATTTGTGACGGAAATATATCGAAGAGAGACAAAAAAGTCCTGTAAAATAAAAAAATTCTATAAAAAGACAGGTATAAGTCCCATAAATATCTATATATACTTATATTAGTTACTAAAAAAAAGTGGATTGAAAGAATAGAAATCCCACAATTTCTGAACTAAAAAAAGCTATGAAAAGATAGCTCTAATAAATACGGTGAATGTTCTGTGAATGTAATCTATTTCGAGGTTAAAAAATGCAAAATAAAAATATTGATAACCTAAAGAAGACTATTAATATTTCTCAATAAATTCAATAGATACAAACGGATGTGAATTATAAGTTATTGGATTTAGGGTACCCTGTATTCTTGATAGGTGTCACTGAATCATGAAGAAAATTTATTAATTCTATTTTTGGAGTTCTTCCTGATGAAAGTGAATCTTTTTTTTTATGGATTTTTAAAATTTTAAACGAAGAATTGAAAAAAATGGGTTCCTATTTTTTAATCGAAAAATTGATCGCTGAATCTGCTCCCATTTTACATCGTCTATAAAAAATTTCAATACCATTTCATTAATTTTAAGCTTCTGGGCTCATTCAATTAGGAAATTTTCGAAAGTATTAATACCATTTTATATTTTTTTACAAAAAGAAATAAGAAAGGATTAGAGCTTAATAAAGCTTTCTTTTAATTAATTTTTCCTATAATTTTTTTGGAATTTCCTGAGCTTAAAGAAACTACTGATTTTTTAGGAAAAAATCACTTCAATTATAACAGGAACTGGTTTTAAGGATACTCATACTTTTTTTTAGCGCTAATACTGCTTTGTAACGTTTTAACCTTATGTTGAAAATCAGACGTTTGAATTTGGAAAAAAATAATTCAATATATCTGACAAAATTTATTTTTGAAATTATGTAGGGTGTTAGTAAACAAAATAAATATGCCAAAAAAACACCTCAATATGGATTCGATAAAATAAAAAAGGATAAATTGTACTATTCAGTGATTAAATTTTACTTCTAATCGCACAAAATTATTATTTAATCGTGTGGTGCTAACCTTCTAAAAGAATAAAATATGGAAATATTGATAACTTTGAACCTATCTGGCTTTAAATAAATGAATCGATTGATGAATGTTTTATCTAGTTAGTGTTACAAAATTATGATGAGCTACAGCGGTGTCATATGTTACTGAAGGCAATTTTTTAAAAAATATTTTCTCTCGCACGTTTATTTACAGCTAAAGAGGCTCGGAAAACGGTATTTAATTGATATTCGATTGTTTAAAGTTAAAATAAAAATAATAACACCTAAGATAATAGCCACTAACAGCAGTTTGGCATTTGAGTAAAATAATTTTAACGAAGAAATTTACAATTATTTTTTTAATGGTATAAATAATAATAAAATTGTGAAATTAAAGAGGTAACAATTTCAAGTTTTATTTATTAAAAAATAATAATAATTTATTAGCGGAATCGAAATATCATGCAAATTTAGACAAAAAAGTAGAAACTAAACAGTTTATAATTATTATATTAATTTTATTCAAGAAAAAATAATGATAATTTCCAAAATCTCATACAAGTTCAGATAATTATAAACTGAAAATCATTAAAAAATAAAAATCATTAAAAAATAAAAATCATTAAAAAATAAAAATCATAATAAATAAAAAAGATTAGAAATAAATTTTCATTATAAATATAAGCCCATGAAGACAATAAATTGTGTACATATGCACAAGAAAAATTTCATGATATAACTGAAGCAAGAACAGGTTCATAAACAAAAAATGATAGATTCAATTACGAAGAGATATTACTTTAAAATTTTTAATAACAAGCGAGTTTAAAATTCGATGATCAATAGCTTTCATAATAACAAGCTCGTGTCCATATCCACGCAAAATTTAATTATGAATCGTTGTATTGATCAGCAATTTATAATTTTCTAAAATATAGTGTATAAATAATGACATTTAATTTAATTGAATCTTTAGTATATTAACAAAAAAATTAACTTTTTTCGTATTTCGATATATTTTAATTAGTTTTTCACAAAATGTATCTTTATATATAGCTATTGAAATTCTATAATCGTTTTATCTTTAGTTTTTAATAAAATTTTTTTCATTTTAATCCAACTTATAAAAAAAAAATTTTATATTCGCCCCATCAAATATACAAGTTTATTACCTTTTCAAAATGGTAAATAATGAGAATTGATTCTGTTTAAAATTTTACTCTGAGCCGTATTTATTTATATAATTTTTTAAAACAAGAAAAAATAGAACCGTTATCTGGAATACGTTATTTTGATTGTTAGTTATTTTTGTAAAAGATTTATAAAAATTTCTCATTTTCTTATTTAGTAAATTAATTAGTTAACAATTTTCTAAAAAAATCGTGCAAACCTGTTTGATTTTTTGGATATATTTGGCTGAAAAATTCGATTAATAGTGCTCCATATTCGATTTACATACCGCATCTTTAATTTAATCTATAATTAATAGCGTTTTTAGAAAAATTTCAATCTATTTTTATATTTTTATAAATTATATATCACCGAAAAATTTGAATATATTCCGTAGTTATTCATATAGTTATAAAAATGGCTTTAAAAATTATTCTTTGTTAATAATTAATTTGATTTTTTTATTTCTTTATAAATCTATCCTAAGTTATATTCAAAATCTAAAATTTTTACAGCCATAATATAATATTAAAATTGTTTTTCAATTCTTTAGAAAAATCTTTTGGATTCAGATAAAAAAATTTCGAATTAAATTTGTATTTCACGAAATTATTAGAAAATTAATTTTAATAAATAATTTTTTTTAGTATAAAATTCAACGTATTGATATTAGAAAGTTTTTTTACGGGGTTTTATTGGAATTTTCTACAATTTAATATTAGAAATTTTTTTTTGCATTGATTTTAAATTTTCAGATCAATTTATCATTGAAAGAGTCCAATTAATTAAAAATTTACTATATTAACTTTAATTCTTTCTATTTTTTGATGTATCGTTGTTATTTTCTGTATTCGAGGATTTTAAAAATCAATTAATGAGTTTTTTTAGCCTTATTCAGAAATATAAATATTTTTTATTAATATTTTTTGTAAATTTATATATTAATTTATAAAAAAATGCTATTTTTATCACTTAATTTGGATATTTATATTTTGAATTTTTTAAAATAAATTTGAAAGTCTTTAGGTTTTTTTCGGTATCAATTTATACCAATTTTAATAAATAAAATCCTTAAAAATAAAATAAAAAGTTAATGAACAATAAAGCTAAATTCATTCTGGGTTTACTAACTCGGATATTTAGACTCTTTGTGTGTTTAATTTTAGTTGATATATCCAAAAAAAATTTAAAATTATAACAATTTTTTTTAAATATAAATTATTTATTTAGATATAAAGTAAAATTAAATTCAAAGAAAAGCAAAGAAAAAAATAACCCATATTTTTTGGGATATCAAATTATATTTTAAAAATTCTTGTTATCATTAAAATTGTTTATAGTTTTAATTATCTTGGTTTTATTTTCATTTGTTAGATATAATTCATTATTTACTTTCCAATTTTTTTTTCAAAAAAATTTATCATTGAAACATGCCTTATATAGCAAATAATAATTTTATATGGTAAATTTTTTTTCAATAAATTAAAAAAATTATCAATTTTTATTAAGTAAAGACATTAATAAATTTAATTATATAATTATATACATCACCAAGTTTCTCGACTTAAAATGGGGTTCATTTTAAATTAATAATACCTTTTTTTTCATTTCAGCTTTATATGAAAATAATTAATACTTGAATAAAAATGTTTTAAAAGTTCTAAAAAATAACCCAATAAATTCAGAAACAAATATTTTAAACCTCTGTGTCTTTTTCCAGTTTAATAATGGATAATGTTAGAATTGATCGAGCTCAAAGAGCGAAGATTAATTCAAATTATATGAGGAGAGGAGACATATTAAGTGTTACCATCCTATTGGATAATATTAAACAAAAATTAAAAGCCAATAAAATCTAGTAAACAAAATGCACTAAAATTTTTTAATCAATATAAAGTAAAGTGCATATATGTGATATCCTTATCATCTTTCAGAAAAGGTAAATGGGAACGGGTGGGCGGGACTTAATATATCTCCTCTCTTCATATAATTTGAATTAATCTTCGCTCTTTGAGCTCGATCAATTCCAACATCATACTTTGGAGTGGAGACATATTAAGTTACTCCAAAGGTAAAATAGACTCTGTCAAGTTTCCTGTGGAACTTCTTGAGAGTCTATAATACGAGTCAAACATGGAGTGGTTTGACCAAAAGGCGTGTGTGACTATGTCGTCAGCCGATACCCCAGCAGATGAAGCAAGAGTTGCTCCAATAGCACGTGTTTTCGGTATTGGGGTGTTCGGTGGGAGTCCTATAAGATCTGATAATGTGTGTATGTATCGTGTGATATTATCCGCCGTTGGTGGCTTAGAGTGATCCTTTAAATATCTCAGCAGTCGGTTGGATGTAAGGGAGCTGTTATTCTTGTGAGGGCTTGGACAAGGATTTTGAGCGATTCTGAGTTTGTAAAACTCATATGTGGACACTGGGAACATAATCGGATCATATTTCTGAATATTTGACACGGGCGAATAATTGGGCGTCCATTGCGCTTTTCTTTGGGGGCTACTATCACCAATTTTAGCGTACCACGATCAATAGCTGTCCTTGAATCGTCTATTCCATGAATGTCCGATGCGCGAAGGAATTGGGTTACAGCTATTAATCAGCTGAGTTTTGATGTGAGATCCTTTTCATTAATTTTTTCAGTAGATACCCAGTCTCTGTTTTGGGTTAATACTGGAGTGATATCAATTGAGGGCCTAACGAACTAAGTTAATTAAGCATCGTCCAGAGCGCCAAAGAACTCCTTAAATATTTTAACATTCTCCAATTCTTCTAGATTTTCCACGAGTATCAATATTGCGGACTTGTATGACCAAACTGTACTGACCTTTAGTCTCCCATCCTTGTAAACTTCTGAGAGATAGTTTACTTTCTGAGGCGCGGATATGGTGGATGTTATATTCTTGCAGGTTCTCTAGTATAAAAGCCGTTGTTTCACATGGTAGTATCGGGATCGACGTTTGATAAATCTTTCGTTGGAAACGACTATGTTAATGGAAATATCAGAGAGAAATTGCGTTTGGAGGGTGCGTCGCTGATCCTCCATATCATTAGACTCCAACTCTTGTTCTCTGTGAAGGGCGATTTTCAGCTTTTGGGGTCGGTTACCACCTTAGTTGCCTGTAATAGCAGTGGCTGGCTCACGGAGAGCTCTTTGAGATCTGGAAACCAAATCGCTGACTTCCACAATGGGGCTATGAGAGTCAAAGTTAACCTCTGTCTCCTAACCTTCCTGGCTACCTGGGATATAAGGTTCCAAGGCGGGCAAACGTAAGGGTTCAATCATTTGGACCAACTGAAGGCTATGGAATTCACTCCCTGGTAATTGTTTTCTGGGAACCAGCTGTAATATACCTCCGCATTTTTTTTCCGTCGCGAGGAAAACAGATCCACATTGTGGGTTCCAAATAGGGACTTCAGAATCCATACAGTTTCTTTAGATATCAACCATTCTGTTTGGGCATTAAGTCTGCTCGGTGCGTCCTCTGGGTTCAGGATGGACGTTAAGTATGTAACTTGAGGTCGAGTGTTTGTGGCTAGACAATGTGTCCAAATTAGTTCCGATATTTCTAGAAATTTGGCCGATAATGTGCCTCCGAATTTCCTGAAGTGGGCCAGAGAGGTTTTATTGTCGTAGTAAATCAGTACTGATTTCCCTAAAACTTTCCGTAGTTGCAAGGCGTATATTATTGAAAGGAGCTCCTTGGCATTGATATGCATCAATGCCTCTGAGGGACTTCATATTACAGAGTAGAACTTGGTTCCAATCACTACACCCCATGCCTTGTCGCTGGAGTCTGTGAATATCTCTAATTCCGACGACTCCAGAAGGAACGACATCCCATTCCATAATCTTAGTTGGTCCCTCCAGAATTCTAAATTATATATTGCTGGACCCGTTAAGATTACAGTTGTTTTCCAAAATCTCGACCTCGCCAGACAAAAGCTTTTCAACCCTAGGAGCCTCCTCAACATTAGGAGACTGGATAAAAGTGCAACTGACATTGCTTGAGCCTTCTCTATGAGGCTCACCAGGCTTTTCAGAGTTACCTTCTCAGTTCTCAGAAGCTTGCTGGCTTCCCTGCGTAGATCTCTGACCTTGGACGGTGGTACTTTTAGCTTTATTTCTCTTGAGCTTAAATGCATCCCTAGATGCAAAATCGTTTGCGAAGGAGAAAATGTAGATTTACTTGAGTTTATCTTGTACCCCAATTCCTCTAGCCTGGAATAAATCTTGTCCGTGTTGGATGAGCATACCTTCTTTGGCTCCCCCAGAATAAGGAGGTCTTCCAGGTATGCAGAGATCCTGATTCTCTGACATCGAGTCCATTTCAGTATTGGTTGTAGCACCTTGGTAAATGTATGGGGACTGAGCGATAGTCCGTAATGAAGGAACCGGAGCTGGTAAGCCTTTACATTACACCAGAATTTGAGGTATTTCTTGCATGACTTGTCGATAAGAACGTGAATAAATGCATCTTCCAAATCCAGAGACGTCATATAATCTTTCCTGCGTACCATTCTGCATATCGTTGTTAGGGTCTCCATTTTGAAGATCCTTTCTTCAAAATGAAAATTTAGCCTCCTCAGATCTAGAACTGGTATGAGCCCCCCTGTCTTCTTGAGCATCACGAAGAGATTGCTTTAAAAACTTGAGAAACTCGATCGGAACTCCTCGATTTCCCTCTTTGTGAGAAGTGATGCCACTTCCTCCGTGAGAGCCCTCTTTGCTTCTGGTCTCAGCTTCCGTTTTCAACGACAACGGATTCGACTTGAGAAATATTGGATCCTTGAATGGGATTCTGAATCCCTTTTCCACTATGTCCCGGATCCAGCCGCTGTCCTTTAATCTGGTCCATGCCGCTTTGAACATAGATAGGCGCCCATCTACAGGAGGGCCCATTGGAATCCCTATTGGGTTCTCCTTCCGCGTCCCCTCCCCCTAAAATTCTGCTGGTTACTTTGGGGACGATTGGTGGGGATCGAGGCGGATACAGCTGAAGAGTTTTGCGCAGTAACAACATTGATGCTTGCGGTTTCCAGTGTGATCACGGCTTGCTGGTGCTTCCGAAAGGGCTGGACTCATCTCTTTGTGATATCAGTTTTCCTACTGGCCAGGAGCGCATCAAAAGTTTCTTGGTAAATCAGCGGCTTGGTATCAGTTTCCAATATCTGTTGAAATCTTCTATGGAGTTCCATTCCCTTATGTAGATTGTATATTCTATTCTGGGTGATCTATGTGGCAATATCAGATAGAAAAACCCGCATTGTGTTTGCAAATATGACTTCTGAGTTGTCAGCGATCATAACCCCTGGATTTTCCTGGAGTCTCCTGTCGAAATAGAAATCGATTGGTATAGTTGCCTTGGCAAGCGCAGCCTGTATTAAATGCAGAACTGCATCCACTTTCCTTACTGCAGTTGAA
>LSSL01000858.1:3828-30274 GCA_001953115.1 Smittium mucronatum | reverse complement strand
TTTTTATAACCTAATGAGTTTTAACCAGGTTCCGCAATCAATCGCATACGGTTGGGTATATTCAAATAGAACTCAATCCAAAAACAGAGGGGGTAATAGATTAGGGTGTAAAAAAATAGAGGAAATACATGTAGATTACATAATAGAATTTCTTGAAGATAATCCACTATATACTCTAAAAGAAGTGGCTGATTTTATATTTGTGCTATATGATTTAATGGTTTCCCAGAAAAATATAAGTAGACATTTGGATTTTAAAATATTCACTACTAAATCAATTCACGTTGAACCTATGTAAATGAACACAATAGAGAATAAGGAAAAGCGCAAAAATCAAGTTACGAATTTTCTCAGATATTCAAGCGCAGGAAAGTTCTTTATTTTTATTGATGAAAGTAATGTTAATCATTTTATTAGAATAACTAGGGGTATGTCTAAAAAGGGTCAAATGGCTGTTTTTAAACTCCCAAAACTAGAGTGACCGAACTTACACATGATTGGAGGTCTTTCATCTTCAGTAATTTTGAACTTCAAAACAAAAAAAAATGCCTATAAAAGTAGCGACTGCAATGAATGGGTGGATGAACTAATTAAGGAAGTATTACTAATCGGAATTTCACTATAAAGTATAGTTATAATATCAGATAATTCACCGTGCCACAAGAGGATAAATTAAGTTATAGATCTTTATCTTGGAATAGAACTTCTTTATTTGGGTCCTTATTCGCTGATTTTGAGCCCAATAGGAAATGCTTGGAGCGTTATTAAATCGGAAATATAGAAAAAAATGTTTGAAAAAACAAAGTTACTTCACAAAGGTGACCCAAATTACCAATGTACACAGGTAGAATGGGCTACGAGGATATTAGAATCTATATATGTTATAACACCGGATTTATGCAGAAAGTTTATTGGGCGCATGAATTCATTTATTCCTGACGCTATTGAATTAAGAGACATGCAAGTGGGGTCTTCTCAATTCCTTTTTTTAGATTATCAATTCATTTTTACTTTTTCTTAGTTAGGTTATACTTTTTTCCTAATTTAAATTTACATTTTCCGAATTTGATCACACCTATTTCCAAATATCAAATACTAATTTGTAATTGATGATACATTTTCCGAATTTATTTTAACTTTTTTTGAATTTAAATGCAATGTGTTCAATTGAAATTTACTTTTTACTAATTTGATCTCACATTTTCTAAATTTGGTAGTGAAAAGGTGTAGTGATTGTACTGAAGGGGGGCGTTTAGTTGCGGCACTACACCCACGGTCCTCAATTGGAGTATTGACCTATTTATTTATTAACGGCGATTATCATAAAATAATATTATGCGATAATCATATATAATAGTTTATGCTCACGTATGTATATATAACTATTAAAGAAATGCGTGAATAGGGAAAAACTATAAAAAGGGATAGATATTGTTTTTATTTAGAGGAGATTTTTTTAGGGGAAATAATAAAACACATTAATTTTATTAGTCACAGTCGGGTAAATATCAATATCAAATAAAAATAAATTTAGACAATTTAAAATTAAAAGTTGCAAATTTGCTTTAATGGTTATATTTATTTTTCTACCAGATAGCAAAACATTGGATAGTTTTATCGACATTTATAATATTTAAAAAAAAAGAAAAATTAATTAATAAAGTTATAGTTTTCCAAATTTGGTACTAAATTATTTCAAATCTGCGCATGAGAATCAAAAAATTACACCATGATTAGATGATTAAGAGCCGTCAAATTTCAAGCTATGTGGGATTTTTTATTAAGATAAGTTTCATTATCCACCTTTAATTTCGTAGTGTCATTACTAAAAAAGTGATTATTATTCGCCAAATAGGTTGATATTAAATGTGTGAAATTAGGCCAAGTCCAGCTATAACAGCGATAAATTATATTTAAGCACCTACTGGATTAATAATACTTTAAAGCCTCCTTTAAAAATATAAAGGCTCACTGAGGTCTGAAGAAAATCTATCGATTACAGAGTCGTAAACTATGATCAAGTATTGTTTTATTTATTTAAAGCTTCCCAAAAGTAAATATAAAACTCATTAAAGGCGAGAGAAGAAATTTCTGTGTTTTTTACTTTTATTTATGAGTTCTAGAATATTACTCCAGAAACATCAAAAATTTAATTTTTTTAATAATAAGCGTTCATTTAAAATGGCGAAATCTTCCGAAATGAAAATCAAATTCACCAAAGGTAAAATAATTTTATTATTTTATATGTTATAATTTATATTAAATATTTGGGAAAGTTAGAATTCTATATGGCAGGTAGATGAATCTTGGTAAGTATGTTACTGCGTTTCGAATCATCGGACTTTCAGAAATGCATAGATTTTAACTTTTTTTGATTCTAATTTGGATTTGATTTCGACTTATTTTTTTTGAAAATAAAGAAATATCACCATTATTATATTGAAAATATTTTAAAATCAACCTGTGTAGAGTTTTAAGCTATGATGGGAATATAGGGATAGATGCTAAATGGTTTTGGGGCCGTAATACATCTCCCACAAATCAATTCTAAACCTTTAAGCTTATATTTTTTTATATATTCATGGAATATAGTAATGTTTTAGCCTAAATATGTCAGAAATATTTTTAAACCCCATTTTTTCGAAATATAAGTCTTTATTTGGAGAACTTTAGATAAAATATTTTTTTTGTAGTCTATTTTTGGTAACAATAATTCGGCATTGACGATATATCTTGAGCTCAAGCCAAAACTTGATCGAATAATAACCCTCATATCCTTAAATAACCCTTTATTATACGTATATAATAATTAAATTGTCTTACACATATTAGAAGAAATGCAAGATAAGGGTTTCAAAGTTTTCAATTTAACCTGGATTAGCAAGCAGATTTTATTTTTACTCGCCTCAGATTTTACCAATAAATTATAAATAACACAAGTAAATAAATGGTTTTTTCTAAAATTATACTAATCAATATTATAGAATAGCACAATATTCATAAAATAAATATTGAAGGTATTTTTGTGATGTTTAATGTGATCCCAAATTTAGAATTCAAAAAATAAAATACAACTCACTGGAGGAGTTCATTTTTTTGATGAATGGACATAGTTTTGTTCTATCTAAAAATATTTTCAAAAAAATACAAATTCGCTATAAGTTTGAGTTTTCATTTTTTCAATAATAAAAAAAAATTTGTAATTGGTTTGAATTTGAAATAAAGTTATTTTAAATCTTTAAATATCAGCCTGTATAAAAATTCATTAATGGCGTATATAGGTTTTATAAATGAATGAAGACATAAAGTCAAAATTGGAAAATCCTCAAGCCAAATATGAGTATTGGAATATTATATGCTGGGAGTGCGGTAAAAGGATCTAATTATACTTGTGTCGGGCCTAGAATTTTTACTTATAAATTGAGACTTGTGTAGGAGGGAGGGATTAGAATCGGTTAAGACTTATATCAGAGGATTTTTTGGTATGATTAAGATCGGAATGGGATTTCTGAAAAAATTCACTATAGTTATAAAAGCTCTATTAATTATTTCTTACATAGTATTTTTGCATAAATGTATGAGTTTTGATCAAATTATTGTTAAAAAAAATTAAATGTTCCTTCCTTGTTCAAACATTTCTGATTAATATCACCCAAGAGTTTTATTGTGATTGGTAGTACTATCTTAATACTTGAAACTCAATTTGGTATGAACTATCTGAAAAAATATTGAAAATTACGATATTATTTCCATTTCTAATATGGATATTCTTTTTTGGGTTATTTCCAATTTTAATTGAGCAAAATAAGTTCAGTATTTTTTTGGCCTATAAAATTGATAGAAAAAAGTGTCTTCTTTGCTTAAGAATCTCCCAAATGAATAATTTTTTTGAAATTATCAAATTTATTAACTTAATAATAGGCTTATAATAATTTTTAATTTTTGAATCAAATTGAGTCGAAATTTCCAAATTATAGTTTAGAATCTGCTGATTAAAAATAACATTTTTTTGAATACATCAGTGGAAAAAAATGACAAGAATATTTGATCTTGATATTTTAATCTAGGGTCTCAAAGTCTAATTCCAGTAAGCTTTAAGAAGAAAAATCCAATTAAAACATAATTTTTTAATTTGAGGAAGTTTTAAACTCAAATTTTTTATTTACTTAAAAATAATTAATATACCCTGATTTCAATTAAAAGCTTTGGACAATTAAATAGAGCTTTTATAGGAAAATATCCTTGTTTTTATTTTATTTTTTCAAAAAAATTACTCTTTATCTTTTATTCAGTAATTTGCGAAGCTATTTATAACAATAAAAATTATGAAAAGACTAATAACAAAAGATATAATTTTGTATTTTTTGATATCATAAAGTTACGCTTTTAGGTGTCAAATTGCTTGTGAGAAAATTTGTAAGACATACACATTTGCAATTAGTATATATGCATCTCTAATAAATTACCACTGTATTTCTTACTGCACAGAGAAATTTATTTTAATAACTGGATAAATTTAAAAATATAAATCAAAAAATCAAAACTCAATTTTGACAAAGAATGGAATTAATGTAAGAAATTCCATCTTTTTGTTAGTTGGAGTTAACTTTGATAAAATTTATGAAAATGGAAAAAAAGTCATTATAAAGTTAATAAATTTGATAATTTGAAAAAAAAACATTCATTTTGAATAAAGCGCATTTAATTTATAAATTTACTATTTTTGATAATGATGCTTATTTTCAAATAAAACTAAGCTATTCAGTAAAAAAATGTAGCGCATAATAAAATTATTATAACATTATTTGTGGATTTTTAACATTATAGCCAATTATTTTAACGCTTTTTAAAACATTTGAAATAATTGAAACTATTTTTTTTATTTGAAATTATATCCAATTAAGAGCCTCTAATACCTTTAAAAGTCTCAATTGAGTTTTTAGTCTATTAAAATTAAAAAGATGTGAATTATTATTTTTAGACGAAAAAACAATATAAATAAAGTAATAATAGGTACGAAAGCATTGCAATCAATTTAAATAAAAGAAAATATGGAATGAAGTATTTTAAATCAATATTAGGAAAAGCTATAAAAATATATTAGCTATTATAGCCGATAATTAGACCCAAAATGCAATCAAATGAGCTTTATAGATCTTGATAAGAATCATTTAACATGTAAAATAAATATTCTGCACTTATACTGAGTCAAAAAGCCAAAATATTGCTTAATTTGGGATTCTATGGCTCTTATTTCCGATTCGTTTTTTGTAAATTCATTTTTTGAGTCACCAGTATGGAAAATTATTATTGAATTTAACATTCTCCTTTTTATATCTTAGTTTATTAAGATCCAAGCGTTTTCTATCGGGTTCAGCATTGGCTAATAAGGTCCCAGATATAACAATATAACTCAGGGTAAGTTTATTAATTTCACATATCCTGTTATGGAAACTGGAGCTTTCATATACTAGCACTAAATTTCTGAAATACACGATATAGAAATTACATCTTGAATAATCGCGTTTATCCATTCACTACAATCCTCTATACTATTGCTATTTTTTTTAGACTTTTAAAATAAAATAACTGAAAATGAAAACCCTCCAATCATGATCAGATTTTTACAACTTATTTTTGGTCGCTTATCTGTGCATCTCTTTCCTTTTTTATAACTACCACTACCTCTGCGAATGAAAAATATTTTTTACTTTTATCGATGAAGATAAAAAAATTCTTTACCGGAATATTCAAGATATTTTCGGACACATTCCTTTCCCTTCCTTTCCATTTTCTTTTTTTCCCGATTAATTAGACTGCATTGGTTTATAATGTATTCTCGCTATGTTAAATACGCTAAAATCCTATCTTCTGCCTATATTTAGGGAAAAGCCCCTTAGATTAAATTACAGACATAGGAATTACGTTAATTTTTTGAGTGTAAACAGGCTATTTTCCTCTATTTTTTTTATTATAAAATCAACACTGTTTTGACTCATTTTATTTTATTCCTCTCAATTCACCCCTCTTAGGTTTTAATTTTTGATTTTGATTTTTATACACCATTATGCAGTTGAATGGGGTATTTATGTGCTGATATGAGTCCATCAAAAACGCCTCAATTTTCGGCTAATGTAACTATAGCTGATCTAGCGGGTGATGGGAGTAATTTTTATTCTCCCCTATAAGTTTAGCTTTCTATTGATCCATTAATTATTGAAAAGTTTATTTTTAATTTATGCAATATTAGTTTTAAAAAAATGAACTGTCTAAAAGATTTTTTTCAAAACTATTCATTTATTTTGTGTTACATTAGCAACTATATTTTATTATAGTGATATTTTTCGACTAAAATTTAAATGACCTTTATTTTTCAAAATAATTCGATTTCTCATGAAAATTTTACCACGTATTAATATGGTTTGGGTATAATATATTTAATATAAAATCAATAAAAATAACAACCTAATCTAAATAAATTTAGATATTAAAATCAAAATTGTATTTAATTTGAACTTTTGATTCAAAAATTTTAAATCATACTTTTATTTCAATAAATCCAATCAATAAATTTAATACAGCATTAGGTCATATCATTTCAAACTTTTTTTAAAGGTATTATTTTTTACTAATACGGGTTAATTAAAATGGCTTCTGATTATAAAAAATTCCTTTATATTAATAAAAGTATTAAACCGGGCCATAGAAAAATTTATTGGTAATAGTATTAAAATATCTGAATCAAAATTTTCATTAAATACTGTTTTTCAACTTTTTCCTAATTAAGGCTTACTATTTTTCATTTCCTATTTACTTTCATTTAAATTGATTACACTGTTTTCCTTTCGATTATTACTCTTTTTTGTATTGCCTTTACTTGTAAAAATAAAAATTTACATTCTTTTAATACAAATTTACATAACTTCTATTTGGATGTACTAATATCAAATCAAATATTATTCTTTTTGAAATCATATTTATTTTTTTAAAATCTGATTTAAAAAAGGTGCATCACAAAAACTATGAAGGAAATTTGATATTATTTCCTCATTAAATACTAGTCAGATATATTTATTTAAATAAAACAACGCAAATTTGATGGGATATTTGGGCCACATGAAATATTATGGTAAAATAAGGAAATGAAACTTTCGGGGGGGGGGGATGGCACACAGTATACATTGTTATATAAGAGGCTGTCACATTTGTCAAATCACAAAGTATAGAACGATAGATAAAGGTCATGAAATTAGGACTGTTATAAAAAAACCATTTGAGATCGTTTTAATTGACTATTGCGGACTATTTCTTGAAAAATATAACAAATACAAATAAATCATATTCTTTACTGATTTATTTTAAAGCTCGATGTAAGTTTTCGCAGTCAAATATTTGAGTTCTTAAACCACATCAAAAATGCTTTTGGAAAAATTTTATCAGTCCATATATGTATAAATAAAAATCCATTCGGATAGCGGCGCATCATTCACAGGAAATTCATTGGAATATATGCGTAAAAAACTAAATATAAAACAAATATTTATATCACATTTACATCCCTGAAAATAATGTATTAACTAAAATATATAATAGAATACTATTAAGCAATTTTAGAGCTTTTAACAACAATTCTCATAAAAAATGGGACAAAAAATTACAGTTACTTTCATTTGTGCATAGATATTTGACGAAAAGACTTATATGAATATCTATATTCATGGCTCTATATGGATGAGAGCCTAGGCATATATTAGATCCAAAAAATATTGAATACACACACATTTTACCTATTAACTACTATAAAAAGAGGGTTAAAATAACGATTAATTTTGTGAATGTGGTGTCGGAGAACAATACGAAAATTAATATGGTGCATATTGTTATATAAATAAGGTATTCTAGTAAGAATAAATTTTATACTTGCTAAATATGTACAAAGGTTCTCTTGAAGAGAATGTTTAATTATCAGGGTAATCTGAGCATCGGTTTGAGTTTGATTTAAATTGGAAATTTTAAAATAGTGAGAAGATTAAGGAATTAAGTTAATTAATAAAAATAGAGAAAAGGGGGTGGGTTGTTAGATTCACTACCTATAAAAAAAGTTCGAAGTGAAATTAAATTAGAGAAGAAATGGCTCACATGGTGAGAGATGATAATGAAAGTTATCAATCATTTAAATTCTAATTAATACATTTAGTCAATAAAATGTTTCCAAATGATTGGAAGATATTTTTATAGAATATTATACTATCATTACTGAAATATTATAGGTACAATCCCATTTATCTTTAAAAAAAATATAACTACAAATATAAACGCAAAAAATAAAAATCGATTAATATCCAAATATTTTGGTAAGATATTAAGTATTCTGATAAAAATATATAGTTTTTTTATCTTAATTAAATAAAAATTTTCATTCTTGATTATTGAATATGATGTAATTAAAAAAACACTATTTTGGGATTTGATTTTGATTTTATAAATTTACTAAATCTTAAATTTATGAAAATAATATATTAGTATCTAAATATCAGAATTTGTAAAAAATTAAGATAGTTTTGGGAAGATATTTTTTTGATTAAAGACCTTATTTATAAAAGAATAAAAAAATTAATAACAATTTTTTCTTTTTCGAAGAAAAAAAACGGCAAAATCAAATCGCAAGTAGAATCAAAGCAATAATAATATGAAAATGAACTGAAAATCTAAAATTAAAGTTTATATTGACGATAGAAACTACAAATAATATCATCAGAAAAGCTGTAACCCTAGTTGGGTTGCTATATCAGGCCCTAAAATAAAAACACCACATAAAATATAAAAAAATTTCTAAAAATATGAGCCAGACTCAATAATTGAGATGGTAATGGGATTATATGCTCTTCTAAAAAAAATTTGTCTTGAAGGAACACCATTCAAACCGGATTATATATTTAAAAATTTTGAGAAGATATTGATGGTATAACTTGAAGCATCTTAATCCAACTGGGGGATATAAGAACGTGTTTCAAGATTGATACACGAATAAAAGTTGAAAACCTTAAATTAAAAAAATAAAGAAGACACAATAAAAGCAAAAAATATTGAAATAATATTTGAGAAAAAAAATCAAACACTTAGAAAAATGCGAATTCCCTGAGTAATATTAATATATAAAAATCCACACCTATAATGGATTGAGGATATGGGATGTTTCTAACAAACTATGCAAATAGTTTTTGAAATTGGTGAAGTTTTTGGCATAATATCTCTTAAAAACAAAAAATTTAATGCCTTTCCCCCAAAAATTATAAAAATATTATCGAAAACGAAAAATGCTGGGAAATTTTCATATTCATTAAATATACTTGATTTACAAGTATTATTATTATGGAAAAGAAAATTCGCTATATGCAACTATTGAAAAAAGTAAAATCAATGGAAATATCAAAGTGATAAACTCATAAAAAAACAGAAAATAATGGGAAAATAATAAAAAAGAAAAAAACCAAATATATATATATACATATATATATTCAATTAGATAACCAAAGAATAGAAAACTTAAATAATCATAATAATACAATTGATGGTAAAATAACTGATGCACTAGATAACTAAGAGTGCATCACTGATAATTTGACGTCTTCTAATAAATCAGACCTGAATACAAAAAAAATCTCAGTTAAAAAAATATTAATTAATCAAAACACTTTCCCAGAAATAAATTTAAAAAATTTATCAAAAATTTTTTGACCAAAATGTTACAGAATACAGAATACCTAATCGGTAATTCTATCTTGATTTAAAAAAAATCTGTTTTCTAAATCAAAAAAGCCATTAGTATTAGGAAAACACTGGGAGGACAAGAAAAACTTAACAAATCAAACAAAAATAAATGCTTAAATTCTTTGTTAAAGACTTAGAAAAAGTAACCAGAACTAACATAAACCATACTAAAGATCAGAAAAATATCGAATATCCTAGAACCCTCGTCTAAAATAGTGTAACTAGAGAAGAGTATACTTAAATATATTATAAAAACAAAAAAGTACCTAAAATGGTATAGATGTGGCAAAATAATCTCAGAACCCAAAAATGGACTTAAACGAAGATCAAATGCAAATTTCAAATTCAGGAAAAAATCTAATGACAGAAAATGGCACGGATATAACAATCGATAAAGAACTTTATCCGACTTCCACCCTTAATACTGTACAAACTTAATCATGAACATAAAAAAAGAGACAAATATAAACACATTTAACAATAAAGGAATTGCCGACAATAAAAAAAGAAGACTATTCGTCTATTTAAAAAAAATTGTAAAATCTTTTATAATCTTTTTACAGGATTTTTTTTTTTTTTAAAGGGAATTTTATTTATAATATTTAAATACTAGAAAAAAACTAAAATAAAGATACAATAAAAGGAAAAAAATAATCAAATTTCATCCCACTCCCATCTGTCGCTATAGCGGCTCCGTACCCACTGGTCATTGGTTCAAGGATCTTTTTACAGGAAATTAATATTTTAGATGACGATAAAGATTTCCTGTCCAAGTATTTTAAATGTAAATCATCATGATCAAAATATACATATAAATTATTAATAATGAACAATCAAAAAATCAATCATAATTCGATATTTATTGAAGGAAGGGCCAAAATAGCAATAATCTTAGCGCCAAATAATAAAAGAAATGAAAATATTTAATATTCAATATTTATTTACCCAATAAGAGAAAATATAGAATAATATTACTGGAATTCTTTAATGAAAAACTTGAGTAAATTTATAACAAAGACGAAGATATCATTAAAATGGGAGATATGAACATGGTAAAAAACAAAAAATAAGACAGACACCACCCAAAAATTAGTAAAAACTACAAATGGGAAATCATTAAAAAAATGATGAGTAGTATCAGTATATAAAATCTAATAAACGAGTTAAAAATGGAGAGATTATCTATACTTAGGAGGAATATTCTGGTAATCACAAATCAAGAATTGATCACATTTTAAAGGAAAAAATCTCCATCAATATATGATTATTTACAGAAATTGGATTTACTGAATTCCCAGACTTTAAATATATCACTTTCAAAATACTTAATTTGCTGGATAAAAATGACAATTACAAAAATATCTGGAAATTAAATTCAAATCTTTTAGAGAATGAAAAAATAAACAATAAAATGACTGTATTAATAAATCTAAAAAGTGAATCTTTAAGCTAATTGAAACAAATAAAAAATGAGATCAATCATTTTTACATAAGGTCTGGCAAAATTAAATTTAAAAATAACACGATCAGCTCATTGGAGAAAATAAATAAAATCTACAACGAATTAATAATGGGGAAAAAAATTTACGAGAGTACTATCGAATTTTATAATAATGCGATAAAATCAGATGAAAATGATATATCAAATATTTAAAAAGAAAAAATTGGTCGGAATAATTAGAATATCTAGCTCCAAACGGTCAGAGAAAAATTAGAGATCAAATAAATATTTATTTGGTCTTCTCAAATCATAAGAAAAGAAAAAAGGCATTGATCAACTATTGGATGAGAACGGATAAATACAATCAGAAAAAGTTAAAACCAAAGCCATTTGCCAAAACTTCTAGAAAAAGCTTTTCAAAAATGAGGAAACATGTAGTGATAGCCAAACACTTTCAACCCAAAACTTAATAAAAAAGAATCAAAGCCTAGATTAAATGAAACTAGAAAAAGAGATAGATGATAAAAAAATATTAAAGAAAAATCTGGAATCCCTGGATAACATATCTCCGGAACCAGATGAACTAACCTCATATTGATATAAAATACTATGTAAATAACAGCCAAAAATTTAAATAAATTTTTTAAATATGCACCTGAAATGCGAAAATGGAACGATAGCTATGGAGATGTCTTAACTTTTTTAATACTCTGATGACCCCTTTCGTCGTGATAGAAGAGCTATTAATTACTAATTATAAATGCAATAATTATTAAGTTTACGGATTTATTATTTAGTAAGATATTTTCGAGTATAAAAAGATTATAATATATATGGAATTTATAAGAAACTAATCAAGAGGTCAAAATAAACAATTAGAGAAAAACCTCTCATTATATAATGAATAGTAATTTGTAAAATAGTAAAGAAAAGTATTATCTCGTATGGCTATTTTTTGTGTTTTTGTTTTATATTAATTTGTCTTGGTGAAATCTAATTGAGACACACTTTATGTAATCTATGGCTTTATTAAACAAAGAAATTTATTGATAGAAGAATCGTAACATTCTTTATTAAGTCGATTTTAATCATAATTCGTTGATTACATAAACGCATAATTACATTACAGATATTGTAAATGTATTGTCATAACATTATCCCCCATCTGGAATTACTCCTAAAATTTTTTTGTGTTTGACTTGAGACTTGGTCCATGGTTTAACAAGCATTTTTTCTTCAATTTTTGCCGGTTGAAGTCTGTTAATATTTACCAAAATTTTCAAACTTTCGCCTTTTGCATTCATTAATTTGTAAGTATAAAATGGTCCCTGATTTATTATTTTATACGGTCCTAAAAATCTTGGGTCAAGTTTTTGTTTCGTTTTATTGGTCACCGTTACCCAACTTTTTATAGGATATTTTTCTGTTTTGACGTTTTTGTCATATATCGACTTAATTTTTGTGGCGGCTTCGAATTGTTGTTTTCTAGTGAATGATCTTGCATTTTTTGCTGCGTTTAATCTAATGCTGGTAGTATTCAGTAGGTCTTTATTTTTGTCGTCTATATCTGAAACTAGTAGTGTAACATTGTCTCCAGGTATTCTTGGGTCTGTCCCATACACTTAAAAATAGGATAAAATCTTTTTTGCGGTTTGTTTCATTATTCTTGTCGCTCATAAGGTTTGGTCAAGATATTGATCCCACTTGTCTTTATTTTTGTAAGCCATTTTGGTTAAAGCGGCACTAATCACTCCATTTGCCTTTTCTGTTTTTCCATTAGGCATAGGATGATACGCAGATGTCAAATTGTGCTTTACTTTCTGGCTTTTTAAATACTCATTTAATGTTTCAGAAGTAAACTGAGTACCCCTATCCGAAATGATTTCGGCGGGGTTTCCAAACTGTAAAAATGGTTTTTTATAGAGAAAATCCGACTATATTTGCTTTAGCGTCTTTTTTTGCTTCGGCAACTATCCAATTGGTGTGATGGTCTATTGTGACCAGTATCCATTTATTACCTTTGTTGGTCGTCAGCATTTGACCGATAAAATCAATTCCCCATCTCTTAAATGCATTATTTGTTGGTATGAGTGGGTTAAGTGGAGCTAATGTAGATATTTTCTTTCCGGTGATTTGGCATTGCGGACAGAAATTTATTATATGTGTTATTTGCTCTAGCATGTCAGGCCACCAACACCTTAATCGCATAATATTAAATTTTGTAGCTGTTCCCATGTGAGCCAAGCTAAAGTGGTAACTTTTGATTAGATCTGCTATATCTTTTATGGGAATGTATGGAATAGTGGTCAATCTGTTTTTTGTGTAATATAATCTGTTATTCGATATTTTGAAATTATTTGAACTGTTCTGAATTTTGTTCCACATTTTAAAGTTTACGTCCCTTGGTTTGTGTTCTGGACGTGATAGGTATTTGAATATTAAACTGTGTTAATTATCTTGATCAATACCTACCACATAAGCGTTTATTTTTGAAGATATATATAAATTTTTCAAGTCATATCTTCTCGAGAGAGCATCCGCTGCATTGCTATTCACTCCGGGGTAATATATGGTTTTAGGGCTGAGTTGTAGAAATTTCCCTAGCCAGCGAGATATACGCCCATGTTGATCTCTATCTTTGAATACGTTAAGGAGATTTTTATGTTCAGTAAATACCGTAAATCTTTTTCCGGATAGGTAATGATTCCATATCGAAAACGCATGATATATTGCCAGTAACTCCCGCTCTCCGGCATAATAATTTCTTTCGGAGACTGTTAGTCTGCGGGATTCAAAATCTATTGGGTACCTAATATTGGGAATTTTTTCCTGGTATAATACAGCGCATATCGCAAATTTAGATGCATCTGTTTCAATGAAAAATTCCTTACTCCATTCCGGGGAATGTAGTACCGGTGATGAAGTTAGAAGTCCTTTTAGACATGAAAATGATGCTTTTGCTTTATCATTCCACAGTACAGGCGTGTTTTTTTTTTTGGCTTACCGTTTTTTAAATCGTATTTTAAGGAACCTAATGGTTCTTGGAAAATACTAGGGATATAAGTTTATTGTGACTAAGGTATATTTCAAACGGAGGAGGAATGAAAAGATAAGAAAACTAAATGAAAAGCTTGCATTCCAAAAAGTGGGAATGCGAGCTGTTTATATAGGATAAGAGGTAAATTGCTAATAGATTATATGAAACTTTAATCAAGGGGTAATGTGCGCAATCAATAATGATTGGATCATTACACGTATAAATGAGAAGCTACGGTAGTAAAACCGGTATAAATTTTCGATAATATGTACAAAGTCCTATGAACGATAGGAAATTAGTATGTGTTGGCGGTAGTGGCAAATCGTTTATTGCTTTAAATTTATATTGACAATGCCTGATTCCTGACTCATTTATTAAATGTCCTAGGAATTTTGTTTCTTTTACTCTGAAAGAGCATTTAGACAGATTAACGGACAGCTTATTTTCGATTAGTGTCTCTAGAACGTTGGATAATTGAGTTTTTTGTAGTTCGTAGGACTCAGAAAAGATTAATATATCGTCCAAATACACTATAAAATATTCTTCTAAGTATTTTTTAGCACTTTATTCATTACTCTTTGGAATGTCGAGGGCGAACTGTGTGATCCAAATGGCATTACAGTGTATTCAAATGACCCGTATCGACATTTGAATGCAGTCTTCTCTATAGAATCCTCGTTTGTTTTTATCTGATGGTAGCCAGACTGAATATCTAGGCTAGAGAAGAATTTTGCAGATCCTAATCTATCGAAACAGTCGTCGATGCAAGGGAGAGGGTATTTTTCTAAGTGAGATATATTATTCACTTCCCAGTAATCGACACACATTCTGCAACCTCCGTCCTTTTTATTTAAAAAAACCCCCGGACTAGCTCATACGGAAGATGAGGGTCTTATGAACCCCTTTCTTATGGGTTCTGATATGGATTCTTTCAGCTGTTTTAGCTGAAAATCATTATTTCTGTATGCCATCCTTGCTACGGGGGAGTGCCCGTCTGTTCTTATCTCGTGGGCTATCCCCCGATCTGATATATCCTATTAGCTGAATTTTATATAAACATTTTTGTATTTTTCTAAAAAATTTCTCCAATCAGGGCTCCCCATTTTGGCACCATCCACATTTTCTTTCTCTTGTGTATAAATCTTAGCATTTGACTCGTAAATAAATACTACGAATATTTCTAGTATTTTATCTATTTTTAACAAATGTCTAATGTGGTTTAAAGATACGATAGGCGTTGTTGATTTTATCTCTAGTATTATAGGGATTATGTTTTCTTTAAAACTTATCGTCCATTTATTAGCGGTATAACTAGGCGTGAGTTTATATTTCTCCCACCAGTAAAATCCGATAATAATGTCTAAACTCACAAGAGGAAAGATATATGCTGTAGTAGGTATTTCCAGAACGCTGAATGTTATATTCAAAAATGTTTTCTTCGTGACTTTAAATCCTTGCCCATCTGCTGTAACTGCGTTTATTTCCGTATCGAACGGTTCTAAAACAAGTTTTAATTTTCTAACTGTTTTTCCCGAAATAAAGCATTTAGCGGCACCCGAGTCAAATAGTATTTTAGTATTAGATCCTTTTATCATTAAAGAACAGTATGGAGAGTTAGTGTTGTTATTATTTAGTTTTAAAATAGGAATATCTGAAATTAGGTTTATTTTTGTTATTGTAAACATTTTAATCTTCTTTTTAATTCTTGGTATATTAAAAGTGAAATTGTGTTCTTGATAGTGTTTCAATTTTCTTTTTTCTTTTGTCTCTTTTCAAGGTTCAGGCGAAGGCTCTGGAGTAAAGAATTTCTTTTCATCGCTAAAATCTAGCTCTGAGATGCTGTCTATACCTTCGATTGGTTCGTAATATGTATCTGGCGGTTTTATGTGGTGATTATTAATAGGTCTCGCCATGCTAACTATTGACTTGGCCCGTTTCTCGAGTCAAAACTATCCTCATTATAACCATGGTCGTTATTGTAGTAATTACTACGATTTTTACTGTAATTATTATCTCTGCGGTTTGTACAGAAATTTCTGTTATTCCTGAAATTTGGGTTCCGATTATATTTATTTTTTTTAATGTTGTACTGGTTCCTAGAGTTATATCCACCGTCATTGAATTTTATCGGGAGCTTTTTACATTCTGCGCGCCTGTTTCCAGGCATCCCGCAATTCCAACATACCATGTTTTTATTAAGGTACGCTCTATCGAGACGTCCTGAAACTTTTATAGGCACTTTTGAGCCATTTAAACTGTATAAAAATGTGTCGTTGTCAAAGCTGTCGTTTAATAATACAGATTTTGTATTTTTTGTACCAAACTCTTGATCTTTATTCAAATTAATTTTGTTTAAGCTTATATTCTCTATTTTCATAGCATGGGGTCGCGTACTGTAGTCTGGGCAAATCTCATATCTATTGCTTTACCATGTTACTAACGCAATTTATGGCTTTCAGGAACTATGAAGGGGTTTTTAGATTTAAAATATCTAAAAATTTAGTATATAAACCATACTTGAATAGGTATATACGTTCGGCATCTGATATGTTTTTATAATCACCCAGCAAATTGGATTCAGCGGATATATAGTCGGCTAAAGATCCAGTTTTTTTAAGCGTATGCAACTTTCTACGCAGTACTTGCGGATAGCTTGGATCGACAAATAATGGTGAGAGATTATCATAAAACAACTTTGTCGTAGTAAATACTACGCTTGGATTGGCTAATACAAAATATCCAAGTGTGGTTTCAGCTGTGCCTTTTAATTGAAGACAAAGATTTGCTACTCTTCGAGCTTCGTCACGTATTGCAAAAGCATCGAACAAGCTTAAGCATTTGGTATACCAAGATTTGAATGAAGTTGTACTTTCAATTCCACTTTATTCAGGAAGATTGAGAATCTGGACAGATAATCCTGGTTGTTGAGCCAAAACTTCACTGACTGCAGCGGCTATAGTAGTTGTCATATCCATTATTTAATTTGATTTAACTGGATGTTTAACACAGGGACGTCGCAAAGTTGTATGTTTATTTATTATAGTTATCGGTTAGTTTATGGCCTGGGTACGATTTGTGGTGCTACCATGTGATGACCCCTTTTGTCGTGATAGAATAGCTATTAATTACTAATTATAAATGAAATAATTATTAAGTTTACGGATTTATTATTTAGTAAGATATTTTCGAGTATAAAAAGATTATAATATATATGGAATTTATAAGAAACTAATCAAGAGGTCAAAATAACCCAATTAGAGAAAAACCTCTCATTATATAATGAATAGTAATTTGTAAAATAGTAAAGAAAAGTATTATCTCGTATGGCTATTTTTTGTGTTTTTGTTTTATATTAATTTGTCTTGGTGAAATCTAATTGAGACACACTTTATGTAATCTATGGCTTTATTAAACAAAGAAATTTATTGATAGAAGAATCGTAACATTCTTTATTAAGTCGATGTTAATCATAATTCGTTGATTACATAAACGCATAATTACATTCCAGATATTTTAAATGTATTGTCATAACAATACCAAAAAAAGGATATCCTAAAAATCTTAAACTAGAGGACTATTACACTATCTAATATATAAGAAAATATTTACACAAAAATCATAACAGATAGAATAAAAAATGTCATTGGAAAATTAATAAATAAGAGCCAATCAGGTTTTATTTATAAAAATAGCATATTTGATAACGCCCTAGCAAAAAAAATTCTTAATTGAAAACAGTAAAAAAACCCCCCGGATTGACCAATGGATATATACTAATTCCTGACCAAAAAAAAGCTTACGACAGATTTGATTGGGTGTATTATTCAAATGCTTAGATAATTTAATATTTAGCCAAGTATTGATAAAAAAGATAAAATGCTTATAAACCAATCCAAAGACCGCAATAATAATTAATGGTGATGTGTCCGAATTTTTTTTCTATAAAACAGAGACTTATAAAAGTGTATCCTTTATCCCCGTCATTATTCAATATGATAATAGAACCCCTTCGTATTTTAATAGAAAAAAGAATTAGAGGCATCCCAACAGCCAATACAAAATTTATATTCTTAGCAAATGAAGATGATTTTTTAATAGGGATTAATATAATAAATGAAGAATTTTTCTTGAAAGAGGCTTTAAAAATCTATTCATTAACACCAAACTCCAATATAAACTATGAAAAATCAATATAAATTAAATTAGGTGCTCCAAATATAGATTGTTTAGATAATAAATGCACATCACCTAACGTTAGATTCAAATATCTGGGGATTTTATTACGCTTCACCAGATTATCGGTTCAAGAAAGCCAAGAGAACCTATCCACTAAATTTTTGAATAAAATATCTAGTTGGAAAAATAGAAAAAATTCCATAAAGGAAAATATCTTATTGGCGAACACAATTTTTCTTTCAAAGCTATGGTATAGCGCTCATGTAATATCATTCGATAAATAATACATAACTAACACCAAAAAGATTATAAAAAAATTTATTCGAAATAATAAAAACCCCTAAATAAAAATTGAGACATTTAAATTTGATAAAAAAACGGAAATTTTGGCCTAATTATTATAGAAGTCCAAAAAAAAACTCTATTCCTAAAATAGTATAATGAAATTATAACAAATAGAGGAAAATTAATAACGTATTGGATATAGAAAACCCCCAATTTCCGACCAATATATATTTATAATTCATAACTCTACATATTTACTAATAGTAAATTCAGAAATAAAAAAAATCTATAAATTTGCACCAATCTAGAAGTCGGTTTTAAAAAAAAATCTTTATATGAAATAGATATATCCAAAATGACAGATTATACCCAAGAAAATATAAAATTAGCGAAAAAAACAACTTAAATATTATATTAGATACAAAAATATCAAAAAAGGATATATCTTTTCTACCTAAAAAAGGAATAAACAATGTAGGAGAATTTATTGTTGGATCAAAACTAATATGGAATTATAACTCCGAATACATTTATTCGATTAATATAATCAATGAACCAATATTTTTTACTGTTAAAACGCTCAAAAAAAACAATTGATTTAGCAAAAACTGCACTCCAAAACTTATAATAACAGAAAATATGTATTTGATTAACAATAAACCAATATAAAATGGTTATTAAAATACAATAAAGGATTTAATAGACACAATATCTAGAAAAAAACTACTAAGCGAACCAAAATGGAAAAGATTGGAAAATTACGCAACAATGAACCAATATTCTATTGGATGAAAATAAATAAAATATGCCTAGAGCCCAAAATAACAAGATACATAACCTATTGTTCCAAAACGGATTAATAACAATGGAAGAAATTGGGATATGTAATAAGGGTTTATTTATCGAATTACATGAATTTATATTATGTAAAATGGCAAAAGAAAATTTTAAACCTATCTACTTTGGCTTCACAAGGATTAAAAAAATGAAACTTTGTATGTCACTTTATTGCAAAAAAATTAATAGTTGGATCTGGGATATCCAATAGAGTTACTACTAATGCTATATATGATTTTTTTAGCACCAATGAAAACCAGGTTTCCAAATATAGAAAATTTATATGGCTTAACCATTCATAAAATCTTTAGAACAAAAAATAAATCAGCTCTATCTAAAAATATGCTAAAATCATGAATAAATTCATAATTAATTATACCGAAAATATTCACACTTTCGTTTGAAATATATTTTAAATTATAAATTTCTATTATATTGGTTAACATTCGATACTTTTTTATAAAAATGATAAATTTTGGCTTAATTCGGCTATTTCAAGCCATTTTGACTTAATTGTGCTTCAAACAATATTTTCATAAATTTATTATGCAGCTTTTTACTAATTTTAACTAAATTTAAATCAAAATATTAGCATTCGATAAAATTTTGAAAAGAGCTAAAATTTAGATGGTAAATAGAATCAAGATTCCAAATTAGACAAGCGCATTTCACAAAAATTTCTGGCTGAGACTTCAAAATTTTATGTGAGTTTAAGAATTTTATATTAATGTTATTTGCATAAACGCGGATTTCAATACTTCATTCTTTTGGATAAATATATCCATATAATTCTTCTTTATGTAATAAATACTTTATATAAGTTATATAAAAAAATCTTTTAGAATGGATCAATTTAAAAATTTAGTTAGGTTAAGGAAAAGAATCGATTATGAAACAGAGGATAATTTTGAGTACATTTAAATCTCTAATTTCTGGAAAATTAGCACTAAAATAACTTTACAAAGTACGCATCCACATTTTATTATTGTTAAAATAAATTTATAAACGATTGCAGACGTTAATTAAAAGTATATATATTTTTAAGTAAAAAAATCGTTACCTACCGTAAAAATATACACATAACTAACTGCGGAAAGGAAGCCCAGTTATAAGAAATAAATTTATTCTTGATCTATACAAAGATCGGATTAAGACTGATAGAATAAAAAAAATTCTAGGAAAAAAAAGAAATAAATGCGGATCTAAAAAAAAGATATAATAAGTTTTAAATGACGAAAGAAAAAAAACATTGAGCTGTAAATCAGTTTCTATTGAGATTTTTGAAAAAAAAAATTCAGAGTATGAAAGGTATTTTAATATATTTATTTTTTGAAAAATAATTAATAAATATTGTAATTATTTATTTATTTAGATACTTTTGGCTAAGATTTTAATGCATATGAGGCAAGCTATATTAAGAGAATCAATTAATTAAAGGTTATTATAACCTCAAAATAAGAAGCAAAAATATTTTCTTTTTCAATCGTGTTTAAAATAAAAAACACATTAAAATTATTCAAGGAAGGATAACCTGTGATAATCTCTGGTATAACCGATATAAATTAAATATCTATACCGTTGTCTATCTCTATAGTCTCCAAAGGTAATACTGAATATTCTTTACGGGTATTTAACGTTTTGAAAAACGAAATCGACAATAATTGTTCTGATTTAAAGATAAATAACATTATTTCCAATTCAGCAGCACAGATATCAGCAGCATTAAACCAATTTCGCACCTAAATCAAAAGAAAAAACTCTTGGCTAGATGTTTTTAAGAACATCTCAGATGTTCTTAAAAAAGTAAATAAAACTTATATTCAACTGATATATCAAGACATATGTAGCATTAACCTTATGCCAAATGACAAATTATCGAGATTTTAGATAAGCATATTCTGAAAAAATGGCCCATTTAATCAATTCTAAGTCAAGCTCTAAAGAAAATAAAATACAAATATCTTTCTAAAAATTCAAATTGGTATGAAGGTTTCGATAATTATATACTATCAACTAATAATTCTTTAAAAAGGTTTATTCTGACTGTCAAAAACAAATAATTGGAATGGAAAAGTTTATATTCTTAGATTTTATTGGGTTTTTCTCCGAAATAATGGTGGATTTAGATCCTTTTTACAAAACCGATTTGAAGAAAATGAATTAAAACGAATTAATTTTATCTGAAGAAACTAATTAAAAAAAATTTACATCAAAGCTGACTCGGTGTAAAATTTATTCAAATCTTGTGCCGAATTTTTTTCTGAATGAGAGGTTTTTGGGATTGAGAAAAAGCTGAATACTATGAGCTTCTATAAATTAGATGATATTTTTTCGATTATTTAAATAAAATGAAATTCTGTTCGTAAGATCAGTCTCCAAAGATTTGATGGGCTTATTTCACACCTTTCCTTTATTAAAAAATTAAAATTACAATCATATTTACTATTTTATCATCGAAAAAAAATATAAATAATATTTTCGAAATTAAATTAATAAGCATAAGAATTAGTTTTGGATGCCTTAAAAAAACATCAAGAAATTCTGCTTTAAATAGAGAATCGTTTTAATCTCAATTATATCTCTTCATATACATTAATATGTATGAATTTAATTTTTCATTTAATTTCTTAGATAAAAATTTCTATTTAAAATATGATCTAATAAATGAACGTTTTAACAATAGGATATTTTGATATTTCGAATAAGTTAATAGTGCTATTTAAGTGTTTGAGTTTGAAAATATGTAAATAAATGTTCAAATCAGGCAGCATGAAGCATTCAGAAGTCAACAGGTAACTATTATAGATATTAACTTACATCTATATTAGTAAATTGGATTTATTTATCTGCTTTGAAAATTCATTAGCAGAAAATACGGGACAAACATATGTAAATATATATTACCTGGTTGATACTATCTATTTGAAAAAAAATCTCTTTTTTGTATAATATATAGCTTTTTCTTTTAGTTGATAGGTTAATGTTTTACATTTAGGGCTCGTCTCAGTGGTAAATATATTGTATAAAAATAATGTATTTTTCTATAATAAATCAACATATTTTTCATTTAATTAGTTTAAAAATTATTTATAAAAAATTATGTCTGATTGAATATCAGCAACTCAAAAAAATTATTAGGGGTTGAATAAGGTTTTTTTACATATTACTTACATTTTTCAGGGAGAACTATAAGGTCATGCAATAGTCGGAATGAAAACTGTGCTATGTATTTGAAAAAATGATTTTATTAAAGAAAATTTTTATAATTTAAGTTCTTATAAAAATAAAAAATACCTGCCACTTTTAAATAAATAAAAGAATGAAATTCGGGTGTAAATTTAAAATAAACAGTAAAATTATATATGTGCTTTATAATCGTTATATTCTTTTGGTGTTATAAAAATAAAAGATACAAGAGATAATAACATATTTTGTAGTTCAAATGGATTACCTATAAATTATTGGTACATTTATAAAAAAAAGTGGGTTGATTTATTATTTTTTACAATTTCGCACTTAGATTTTTGGGATATTTAAAATATTTGATTTTAGGACTGATTCATGTCGTTAGATTTTCAAACCCAAATCAAGGACATTTATTTTATAGATGGATAATTCTTTCACGCTAAATTTACTTTAGTCGAAAACCACTAAACATATATGTGCAATTATTGTTTGAAGCTGCACATTAGTTGAAAATAGCCTAAAATAGTCAAATTAAGTCCGATTTAATCTATCTTATAGAAAATATTCGAATCTAACCAATGTATTCGAAATTTATTAGCTAACTAGGAAAGTTTCGGTTTTCTCGTTTTATTCAAATTTTTTGTTTTTACCTTAATAAAATACTTTTGAATTATTAAATTTCCCAGAAAATCATTGATACTCTTGTATATAAGTGTCAATTATTAGCGCTGTTAGAGGTAATGATTATAAAAAATCCTTTTTAATAATTGATATTTTTTTCTAAAAATATCAGAAAAGTATCCTTAGGCTTTTTTTTCATAGAATTTGTCATTCTTTCTATTGGTCTTTGAAAGAAGCAGAGTTCATACCAAAGCTCAGACCTATCGAAGAAAAAGATGATTACTGCATAAAAAAATATAGAAAAAAAAGTAACCTGTCTTTTCGAGATAGCTTTGGTTTTTTTCCTTTTAAGCTAATCATTCCTGCAAGTTCGCCGCTTAGCAATGAAAATAAAATGTAAAATTATTGAAATTATAATTTTTTTAAAGCAAAAAAGTTATGTTCTGATAATTTTTCTAATTATGTGTCCATGCTTTGAGATTCATATTAAATTGAAACCGCAATAGGCGGGTTAATTAGAGGCAAATGGTATAGACTCTGCTTGCCTTAAAAGTTTTGTAATTTTAAATCTATCATTTTTTTGAAGAAATAGACAACAATTTTCTTTTTTCTTTTAAAAAAATAGTACGAGCGATGTGTATGTAGATGTTTACATATTCAAAATTTAAATAAATTTTCGTGAATGAGATCCATAAAATCATTTCGATAAATTAATATAATGTTTTATATAACACCAAAGTATTTTAAATTTTCATTTATATCGAATATTTTATTAAAAGTTGAAATAAATCATTAACAAAGCAGATTTTATAACTAAATTTTAAAAAGAAATTCGAAAAAAACGCATTATATTGATTAATTTTTCTCGATTTCAATATATGAATGCATCTCAATTAAACGCGAATTTTCCATTTTTACTCTTTTTTACAAATAAAATCTAACTATATAATATTTTTTTGTCTTTTAATCAGATTGCAATTTTTATTCACTTTTTTTGAAAAATTCTAAACAAATTACATTTATTCCGGCTTATTCTTATTATAAAATAAAATTATGCATTTTTTATATTTAAGAGGTTTTATTGCGTTTAAGGTCTAATGTCAAAAAGTTATTTTTTACCACCACCGGTTTTGAAAGGGCTTAAATTGATATTATAAATGATATAACTAGTACTTAAGATTCAAATTTATACAAGCTTACATGTCTTTAACCCTAAAAGATTTTCTATAATCACATAAAAATAGAAAAAACAATATCTTTTTAGGGGATTTTCGAAATGAAAATCAAAAATTCTTAATTAAATTGAAGTTTATGCATAAAATGATATCAAATAACCATCAAAACCCCATAAGTTTTGAAAAATTGAAAATATTTACATTTATTTTGATATAAATAATTCTGATTGGAATCGAATTTCGCCAAATTTCATGGGTATAATTTTGCCTGAGCAATGTGAAATTTAACCCTTTTTTTATTTTAATTATTGACTATCTTAAGATTCAAATTGGTGCATTTTTTTATCTTTTTTTACCTAATCCGATTTAAACTTTATTCGCTTATACATAAATTGATTTTTTTTTTTACTTAATTTAACACATTAATTAACTTTTGTTTTTTATAACACATTTTTTATCAAATGTAATTGATATGATTTCTTTAGATCAAGTTTGATTCGTTTTCAAAATTTAAACTAAAAAAAATATTTTGCAATTGAATATCTATTACCTAATTTAAATAAAATAATGGCTCTTTAGCTCTTTCTAATTAATGTTACAAAAATAAAATCCAATTTATTGTCGATAATAACATTTATTACTTTCACACTTATAGATTTATATTTTTTCATCGAATAAAAGACGCTACATTATTGTAACTGAATAGAAGGATAATTGAGGCCTAGAGGGGTTAAATCTTAGAATTATTATTTCGGATCACCTAATAAGCTCATAAAACTCCATGATACTAGCCATTTCTTTCCCTAAAGTAATTTATTTTAGATTCTTCATCTGATAAATTTACTGGGAGAGTTTTCTTATCACAGGATTTTATTGGAAGATGGGATCAATGAAATCCATGCTAAAAAATAATAATAAAAAAGTGCAAGAAATAAAAAAGATTGGTATATTCAGTGCTAATATATTTCTCTGTCGGTCTACCGATTGATTATTTAGGAGTCATTATAGTCATACCTACCGTCCAATTTACCCCCATCAACATTGTCTTTACTGAGATATTCCTACTTTTAATCAAATAAACAATATTATGACTGACCATATAGATTTTTATGAATGATAAATAGTTACTAAAATAGATAAAAAAAGAATGAATTCCTATATTTGTTGCGATAATAGATTAAGCTCAAAAAATAGAAGATATTACTTTTTTATTACTTATAATAATTAGGAAGCAGAAATTAATACAGCTTCAATAAAAAGAACACCAAATCTAGAAATATTTCCAGCCCCAATTATTCTAGCGAAATACAATTTAGCCAAGAAAGTTATATTTCTAATGGGTGATTCTTTGACTAGGCTGTCGCTTAAGTCGTGTCTATTTTTTATTTGACTTTTTGTATTTATTGGTTTAAATATAAAAACTGTCAGATTTTGGAATATACCAATAAAAAATAAAAAAGTTATAAATTTGAGCAATTTGCCGATGTATTTACAGGGTTTTTCATAGTAATAGACCTTTTTTTTCATTCCAATAGACCATTTTTTCAGATTTGCGGGGTTATTTTTTTGATGAAAATAAAAAAAGCTTTATTATTGGACTGAATAATTGTTTATACCAATCAAAAAGAAAAAAGTTATAATACCTAAGAACAATATGATTTTAACCAATAATGACATATACCAATGCTTATAAGTTAAAGTGGATTATTGGTTATAAGAATGACCCCACAGGCCCAGAAAAAAAGGTCTATTGGAATGAAAAACCCTGTAACCTATAAACTATATCATGATAAACTGCCAATAAAAGCAACGAAAATTTTTTTGTATCACGGAATTTTATTTTAATATAACGATATTAAAAACTATACTAAAAAAATATGAAAAAAAGAAAAAGTCGTATAGAAAAGACTATTATCC
>LSSL01000855.1:10943-21533 GCA_001953115.1 Smittium mucronatum | reverse complement strand
AAAAAAAAAAAAAAAAAAAAAAAAAAGAGGTGAGTGAGTGGGTAGGTGGGTATACAAGTTCCATCCACTAGTATAACCATCCCTCCCCATCCATCCATCCATTTCTTTTTTTTTTTTTTTGCCAGTGTGGTTTATTTAAAAAAAAAAAAAATCCTATTTTCTGCTGATGGTTTCCTGGAAAATTAAACTTTTTTGCAAGTGAAAAAAAAAAAAAAAAAAAATTGATAATTTCTCGTTATTATATAGTTCCAATATGGTGTTTCTCTAAATTAGTGACCTTGAATCGTGCCAGCTCCTAAAAAATGAAATATGTTCTAACCAAAAAGCGTAGCTCCGCAACGGGGAATCGAACCCCGGCCACGACGGTGAGAGCGTCGGATCCTAGCCACTAGACCATTGCGGATAATATAACAACTGGTTATTACGAAATGGGCTTGACCGGGGATTGAACCCGGGACCTCTCGCACCCAAAGCGAGAATCATACCGCTAGACCATCAAGCCGACATCCAGCGACTTATTATAAAATATATATATACATCAATTTATTAATAAAAAGTGTTTATTTGATACACGCAAACACTATAAATACAGTCGTTCCAACGTCTTTAATTGTACATCCAATTCCATAAATGCCTTTTATTCAATTAAAATCTATTTCTTATAAAATGTATAAACTTTACATACCGATTTTTCTTTTTGGAATAGCCCATTAGACAATTCTGCGGAATATGCCAAATATTCTTGGTAACCTGTAATGTTCGATCCATCTTTTACAAAAAATCACCCCGCCCCAAATTAAAACAAACTAAAAAAAAAATTAAACTCGAATATTACTCTATTTTTTTTTCTCCCCGCCCCCCCTCAAACAAACACATTCAACAAAAAAAAAAAAAAAAAATCACCAATTCCTCATGATTTTTTTTTTTTTTTTTTGATCTCAAGCTAGAATATAAATATTTAAAAGTCAGTTAATTGTACATTAAATGTTTATTTGAACAAATAAAATTCATCTAAATTATCATTTAGATATCCACCAACAATATTATAACCGTCGGATTTCTTTAAATATTTATACTCTAAAGTGGTATCTACTGAAAGAATTTTTAATTTTTTATTATTAATATTAATGCTTGAACTTATCAAAAAAAAAAAAATTTAACTAAAATTTGCTACTGCGTTATTCTGATAAGAATATTCATAAATTAAAAAAAAAATATTGGATGAAAAAATGTATAAAATAAAAAAAAAAGTTTAAAACAAACATCAACCCAGGAATAATAACAACAATAACAAACCTTTGTTTATAGTAATTATTATGTTCTTTATAAACACTTTGAAAATTTTATCATTCGTATTTATATATTTCTCAAAATTACAATATAAAAACATCATTCAATAAAAAATATATATATATCACACGTTAAAAAAAAAAAATTCCTGTTCGAGCACCATTATTTTTGCAAATATTTATTATAATAATGATTTCATATTTCGAGTTATCATGAAAATTGAATTGTTTTTTTTTTTTTGTGATATTATTCGTGACCCCAAGTAGTTGAGATATATATATTCCAAGATGAAAATGTAGGGTTTAACCTTTTTTAGCAAACAAATAGCTTTTATTACTTGAGGATTACTCAAATAAAATATATTCAATTACTATTTTACCCCCATAATATTAATATTATTGGAAAAGATAAGGATCTAAATTATTTTATCTGTTTTTTTTTTAATTAACGGAATTTATATATCACCAAATATTCACCTGAAAGATTTTATTCCCAATTAATATCAATACAGCAGAGCGGAATAAATTTTATTGCAAATGATATATCAATAATAATAATTTTTCAATGAGTAAATGCCAATATTTCACTGAATAAGATATTCCAAATATTTTATTTAGGTTTAAAAAAAAACTGTAAATATTAATAAGCTGATTAATAAACCCCATATAATAATATATATATATATATATATGTATCCTAGTAATAAACGATGTAACTAATAATAAGTAAAAACAGGAAAATTTTATTATCAAAATAGAAAATTCAATTTTTATAAGGTTTAATTGTTTTTTTTTTTTTCTGTTTCTTTTGCCAGTTATATATTATTTTTATCTATTTCCCCAAAAATGGCAATAAAAATGCGATTAACCAAAATATTGATTAAATAAAATATGAATGGATAAATAAATGGAATAATCTAAACCGGATAGTATATATATTGGATGAAAATAGAACTATATAATCTCACTTTGTTAGAATTTTCGGTTTATTAAAATAAGTGAATCATTGCACCTTTTTATAAACTTAAAAAAAATAATTTCTAAATTTAATATTTTAAAGGCGTTTTTTTTTCATTTTTATTAGGTTAAAATAAAAAAATGTTTTTTATCTTTGAATTTATTTTTGAAAATTTCAAAAAATATCTTGGATAGTTTTTAATAAATAAAAAATATTTAAACAGTTTCGCAATTAAAGATATTTTATTCTGTATAATTAATCTCGTCATATTTACAATCTTGTTTGATTTTATATTTATTTGCAATATTAATGTAAAAAAATAATAAATCGACTGATTATTTACTAATTTGATTACTGTATTTATTTTAAAAAAAAGTTGATACCACTTTTACACCTCCATCCACACAAAATGGTTATTTATCCTTTAACAAATAACAAATTGATGTTTTTTAAAGTGCTATAATAATTCTTAGTTTTTAAAGGAGCTAAAGGTGAAATGCGAAAAATTATAGAATATAATAACGAATTAATTTTTCTCCAGCCATTCATTTAAACTGAAATTATTAAAAAAATAATTTAAAACGCCCCTTTCATTTAATATTCGGATAATCCATTCTTATAAAAATAAGCTTTGTATTTGAGATGCGGAAAATTACTTCTGGTAAAATATAATATTTTTTAATTATATAGATTATTTTTCCTTAATATTTTAAAATCGTTTGGGAAACACGGTTTGTAGTGATATTTTTTCGAAAATTTTATATATAAAAAATAAAATAAAATAAAAATCAAAGTGAAAGTATACAATTTTATCATCTAATAATTATTATTACTATAACAGCGTGTTTTTTTGAAATTATTTAAAGAGTAAGAAAAATTTTCGCATATAATTTTAAAATTTTAATTAAAAGTTTCGTGGTATATTTTTTTTAATTCATTTATATTTAGTCTAAATTAAATTCAAAGCATAAAAAAACCTAAAAATATATAGGGATTATCGTAAAAAAATAAAATAAATTATGCATTATTTTACCATAAATTCAATAATTTTTCTTCGTTTATACTTTATTTACTCTTAAATAGTCTCTTTAATATAAGACTAATAATGTGGATTTTCATCTTTTTATTCGAATTATTTTTGACAGGATATCGATTATTAAACATAAAATTTACAAATTTTTTTTTGGATTTTCTAAGTGCTAAAACAATTAAAAAAAAAGAGTAGATTAAATTTTCAAAAATTAAATTATTTAATATCAGCGATTTCATCATGACTCTTTTATTTTTTATTTTTTTAAAAAAATAACATTTTTAGTATAACTGATATAGTTATATTATATAAAGTTTTTATGCTTTTAAAAGATAGAAGCCCACCAAAATTTCATGGAAAATCCAAAAAATAATTTTATAAAGAATAAAATTGTAAAATAATCATTTGAAAATATATTAATTGTGTTTCGTAACAGTGAAAAATTATCCGAAATCTATTATCTCTAAACAGGGATTTTTCTTTTTATTTCAATATGGTTGTATTCAGTAAATTCATTTATGGATTCAGTTTCCTTTAAATTGCTTATTGTTTAATGTTAGATAAATAACTAAAAAGGAACAGCAATTTTTATTATTTTTTGGTTTTTATTTTAAAAAAATATTTCTAATTTGGAAAATAAATCATTATTTAATTTAAAAAAATAAATTACACCTGATATTATTTAAAAAATAAAAGAACTTCAAATCTAAAGATTTTCATCAATTAAAATTTTCGGCAGTTTATATTTCAATGTCGTTTGTATAAATAAAATTTACACATTGTAATTTTTACATTTAATTTTATATAAATTATTTTTTTTCAATATGAAATTTAAAGAATATTTAATATATATTTAATATTATCATAAAAATACATTATAATTTCAAGTTTTTTTCCTATTATTTAAAAATAAGTACTCATTTAAAAATGCTTCATTTTTGGATTATTATCGAAAGCAATTTAATGCAATTTTTCTAGTTCATAAATTATTTAATTGTTAATTAAATTTTCAATTTTAACTGAAAATTTTATACTTTTATAAATTTACAAGTTTTTTAGTCATATAAAATAACTGATTTTTAGCGAAAGCCTGTAGATTTATATACTGTTCAAATCATCGAAAATTATATTTGATGGAAAATTGAGCTCCCATATAATTACATTTTTAAATGAGTAATTATTTCACACGAATTTAAAACAATTCCATATCTTTCTATTTTCGACTTATACTCCTTAGAAAATAAAAAATATACATATTTACATTTAATATCTCATTAAAATAAAAATTATGATTGAATAGCTTTATTAATTTCAGTATTAATTTTTGGAGAGCATTTTTTTAAATAGTACTGAGCCAATTTTCTCTATTACATTTTTTAATTTTAATTTTAATTATTGTTAAAATCTAATTACTATCAAGATATATTATGAATAAATAAATCAAAATAAATATTATAAAAACCTTTTTTTGGCCTTTTTTCGAATTTTTTTTTAATTCCGTCGAATATTCTGGTTTTAATTGGATTTTTTTATAATTTATATCTTTTATTATTCTATAATATATTTTATACCATATTTTTTTAGTAAAAAAAAGAATATTATCTTATTTAAACTTTTTAATTTTATTTTCTATGACTCTATAGAAATATAAAATATTGATCCACATTTACAAAATTTTCACTTATGTAGTAGTTTATTTTCCATCATTTTTTGATTTTTTTATTCGAATAACAAATATAGTTTTAATGACGATTTAATCTAAAAATACAATCGAGGTCTTGAAACACTGAGGATAATTAATTTTTATTTGTTGAAAATTCTTAAATTGATACATATTTTTTATATAGTTTTTTTAAAATAAAAAATCAACAAATAATATTAAAATTTATGTTAAAATTTTTATCAAACACCATAAAACACTAAAATTTAAACCCGGCTATATGAATATGAATATGTTCATTTTTATACTAATTTTTCTATTTATGTTACGGCTTATATTTCTTATTTCAATATTAGTATGTATATAAAATGTTTCTCAATAATTATGATGTATCTTTTACAAAGCATTTTTATGCAGCTTTTTCTCATTTGATACAGTCGGTAAAAAAAATTTAAATAAATAAATATCTCTATCATTAAAAAAGAAAATAATCAATATAAATACATATTTATTATATATAGCAATTATTTGATTATTTTTCTATTATCAACAATATTAAAGAGCAACAAGATCTATTTAAAAGCTGAAATTTTTAGAAACTAAAGTATTTTACAGAATTAACCATAATTCTTGATGATTTTTTTATATAATAAAAAATGCTTTAAAAAATCTTTTTATCATGAATTTTTTTAATGAACATAATCCGTAAGATATTTTTTTTTGTAGCTGTCATAAATATTCTTCAGTATGATCATCTTATTTACTTTTGTTGCGAAATTTTCTTCAAATAGGATTGTAATTATTATTTGGTGGCAAAATACCAAATGAAGATTTTTATGAATAGTCAGAGTATGTAATTTAAACAAAATTATATTTTTGGAATTGGGATAAATGGAAGAATAATTTAATTCCAAATTATGTTGTAATTTTAGTTTTTATCATCAAGAATGGAAGAGTCATTATATACTTTCAATTTTATTTATTTATTTTAATAGCCAGGAAAGTATTAATCTACTATCTTTTAAATTTATCACTTAAAATTAATAATGGTAGTTTTTTTGAGTTTGCTTCTTTTTTAAATATTTTATTTAATCTCAAATTTTCAAAAGTATTTTTTGGATTTAAATAGATCTAAAAGCTATAATTATAGAAAATAAGCAATAAAATCACCACAATCCCCTTAAAAAACCCTTCTTCTTCCTATAAATAATATATTAATATTAATATTAATATTGTTTAAGTATTAATATCACGTAAAATTATAATAAAAATGTTTTAATATTTGTGATAGTGAGTTGCTAGGAATAGTAAGATATTATATTAAACATCTATAAAAAATCATATTTTTGGCTATGAGAAAGCTTGTTGTACTCTTATATATAAGTATTAAAGACTTATTTTCATCCTTTTAGCGTACTAAATTTGGAAATTTAATGAAGATAAAAGTTTTAAAAAATCGCAATTGATAAATAGATAGAAAGTTGGGGTAAATTGATTTTAATATAATAAATGCTAAAATCTCATGAAATCATTCAAATCTCAAAAATCAAAAAAAATAAATAAAGATGCAGCTGAAAGATCTTCTCAATTATAAAATTTTGAATTTATAAATATAACATTTATATCTTCACTATTATCAGAAATAATTCGATAATATTAGATGCGATTATTAAACCAAAAATATCTATTTGATATTATATGATTTGTTAATATAGAGTTTTATTAAATTAGACTAATATCAAAAGATGATTTATTTTACTTTTTTTTCAATAATTTTTAAAGTTTTGGATACTTACCATATTTTTTTATTTAAAAAAACGAATAAAAAAATGGAAAATCCAAATATTTATAAAATTATGAAAAATAATTTTTACTGTTCATTATTCGATATAAAATAATATTACTTATGAAATGCAAAGTAAATTGGTCTAATTTATAAGAGATAAATTCACAGTAATCGTTTAAGAGGATAGAAAAATTCAGTATTTTCTCATAATTAATATTTACAAATACTATAAAAGTATTATTGCTAATATTTCTCTTATAATACATAAATAAATATCATAATCGAATTTATCTGTAACTTTAAAAGCAAATTTTAAAGTATATTTATAATAAGTAATAAATAATAAATGATAAGTGATTATGAATTTATTTTCTGAAGATAAAATTTGTATTTAATAATATTATAATTTCAAATGTGTAATTTTCCTGCACCCATATATGCAAAAAATATATTTGTATACATATTATAAAAAAAATTTAAAATGCAATCTTAATTTTTAATTTTCAAGAATCCCGATTTTTATTTTAGATATAAGATGGAAATAACAATGGTGGTAATTTTTTAGAAATTTTTTACTATTATAATCAAATTAACAACACAAAATTTAAATAAATTCCTATATAAATTGTTCAATTAAATCAAATAATATAGTTTTTTGAACGAATTAAAGGATATATATATAAGTGAAGTTTTAAAACTATTATAAAAGATTAAATATAATGCCTATTACTCTTATAATGACTTGGAATATTTTAATTACATAAATATAGTTTATTTCAGTAGATTTTAATTCTCTTAAGAGTAAAATACTTTTCTGTGGTTTAGGATATTAATAGTGTACTTTCAAAAGCAAATTAAACTAAAATTCCACGCTGAATTGTACAATTCTTGATTATAATTAGTGGAAACAGATACAGCAATTCAGGGGAAAGAGATTCCAGAGGAAGACCATATTTAAACAAGAGGAACCAATCTTTTTGCACAGCTATAGCATCTTATAGTGGGCAAGTCCAGCTTTCTACAGTCAGAAGGATTTCAGAGTCTAACAGATTTTTTTAAGAATGTCATTTCGAACAATAACATGTTTGGATAGGGGCCTTATTTTATTAATACAGTTAAAAGTAGGCTCTGACTAGAAACTAATTAGTTTCAATGAGCTATTTTTCGTTGAGAATGAGCTTGATTATTGGCTGCCTGTAACCTCAGTCATACAACATACTTGAAGCAATGTCAGAGAGGAGGGGGGGGTTGGTTGTTAGATTGCATTCTTTTACCATAGGGACGCAGCCGGTAGTTTGATAGAGGAGATTATTTTAGTTAGGATAATATTATTCTCTATACTTCTTTTTCTTTTTTTCATGTTTTTTTAGTATGGTTTTTAATGAAGATATCTTACAATAAAATTCAGAGTTAAAAAAAGTAGATTTTAATTCTCTTGAAGATACGCATTAAAATTTGATTTACCAATATATTATTTTTAAATTATTCTAATTATTAAATTATCAAAAATGCTATTTTATTTTTAGAAAATTTATTGTAAAAATGATGCATTATCAATATGGTTTCTCGGAAATGATTATAATTGGGCATGGATTTTTGGAAAATGTATTTATTGTAAGTTTTAATAATAAGTGTACTTATTTTTTACGATGAATTTAAATAAAATAATACTATTATTGAAATTTAAGTTGACAGGAATTTTCTAGTATGGATTTAAAAGAATTTAAAATAACCTTATTTATTTCATTCTTTGCTGAATAATGTCTCTCGATATATTAAATTATGATAAATAGTTTTTTTTTAAAAAAAGAATAAAAAGAAAATTATACCGATGATAAAAATTTTAAATACGCAAAAATTAAAACTCGATACAAAAAATTATTTACGCGCAAATTGTGGAAAATATTATAGATATTTTGAGATAACCGATTTATAAGTTTTTTTTTTTTTTTTCGAATGATCGGAAATTCATAAATAATATTTTTTTGAGATTATTAGATAACTTTATTTCATTTGTTTATTAAGTAGCTTAAGCTAGCCATTTTTTTACATGGGTTTGATGTTTAAAATTTTAAAAAAATTTAGAAAGAAAAGCAAAACTCATTTTTTTCAGTTCACTTTATTTCAGAAATTTAATAATTGAGATTTTAGAAAGTTTGTTGTTTTAAAAAAGTAATTTGAAAGTTTTTTTAAAAGGTTTATATTAATAATATCTGTATTCCAGTTTCCACAAAAAAAAAAATTAGGGAGCACCAGTTATTTTTTATTAATTTATATCTTTTTATTAATTAGTATTAGCAGTTTTTATTTACCAAAAAAAATTTTTTTTTAGAAAGAAATAGTTTATCCATTTATTATTTACCACGTTTTTATACACAAAAAAGCACATAGTCTGTGGATACTGATGTAATGGAATAAAGATCTGCAAAAAATAAATAAATCTAGTACACAATAAAAAACATATCAGTTATTGAAGCTGGTAGTGTCACTATTTTAAATTGATAATTTCTGTTATAAAAATAGTATAAAACTATTTAATAAGGATAATGACAGTAAAAATATTTCACATTATTTATTTATATTTGAATATGATAAAAAAAAAGGGAAAATAAACTAAATAAAAATCAAACAAAAAATAAATCAATAAACCTCATCTATAAAAAAAAGGGGGGGTTGGGATAAAACGATATTATCTTGTCTAGTAATGTTTAAGCAATGTTATTTTTAAAGCGCTGCTTAAATTTTAAATTGTTTTTGAAATAAGAAAAAAGGAGGCATATTCTCTGTTGCTAAATAATATGCACTATTAAATCTTCAATTATCAAAACCACACACTTTAAAGTTTATTTACGAAATGGTACCAGGAATGTGGCGAAGGGGGGTGGGGTTATAAAAATTTCCAGCTCGCGTCGAAATCTCACAAAAGAAGAAAAGAATACGCTTCAGTTCGTCTATTTTTCATTATTATTATTCTCGAAAAGCAAGGTTATTGCAGCATTTATATTGATTTTACTATTGATCATTTTGAATTCAGATTAAAATTTTGTATTTTTTTTATATTTAGGTGGGGGATGAGGTAGGCTACAGTTTAGGTTGCAAACTATATCTTTTCTCAATAACGCTCTATCTTTGAAACAACCAGCGCCCAAATAACTATTTTCATTTCCGGGGGTTGGGTGTAATTCCAATATTAAAAAGCTTTAATTACTCAATACACGAAAGATAGATATAAATATAGACCACTAGATTTGAACCAGTGTAATTACGCCTAAAATAAACTGCAAAAGAAAAAAAAAACTACAGGAAATAATTATATTTTGCATACTAGAAGGGCCGAGCGTCTATGTAAATTTATTGGTTTTCACATCTTTTTTAGAATAGATGCTTTTAGTATTTTATAAAAAGCAGATAATAGAGTTCAGTTCGATTATGGGCATAAATTACATATATTGTATCGCATAATCAAACCTCGAAACTAAACCATTTATTATCTCTAGGTGCTTTGTTTTAAGTGGATGGGATTTCATTACTTTTTTATTTTTAGAAACCAAATAAAAATTATTATATCTTTTTTTTATTTTCTAAAGATAAGACCCTATTTTTAAAGATTAAATCCATTTTCCACCACCGAAAACCTATATATTAGTTTTTATAGATATATTTGAATTGGTTTAAACTATTTCTTTTGAAATTTTTAGCCTCTATATTAGCCTTTTTTGTTGTTGTTTTTGAAACAAAAATTTGCTTTTTACAAAGATTTAATACTTGGTTTTTTTTAAAATCAATGAAAATATATAGTGGATAGCTGAGGGAATTAACAAAAGCATATTAGTGGACGTTTCTAGAATACATGTCTCCCCCCCCCCC
>LSSL01000854.1:14392-35380 GCA_001953115.1 Smittium mucronatum | reverse complement strand
AATAGAATTGTTATTGGCTATAACTCAGCCAATACTTATTCGATTGGCCTAAAAGTTTCCACTTATGTTCTATTACTTATAATACACCATAAGTAAAAGTCTTGGTATAATATGTGCAATATTATATCGTAACACATATTATTGTTAAAGTTAGAGAGAAAAAAATGCAGTAAAAATAAATAAATAATGACTATATTGGGGAAAATCTGATGAATAAGGAAATATTAGTGCCAAAGCGAGAAAAGAAATGATGCTACAATAATAATAATTATTATACTCAAGAAGGTTACTTAGATTAGTTGATAGAATTTTTTTGATATGGTTAAAGAATTTAAAATATTTCTGAGGGCAAGATAGATTTTGATAATAGATTAGGATCGTATTGGAGTCGGAGGCGAGATTTAAATGATGAAAATAAATATATTATTCTGTTCAAGATGAGAGTCGGATCAAAACTAGATCGAATGGTATTACTTATGTGATTTAATTCAAATCGAGATGGATAAAAGAGGATTTGGATAAAAGCTGATGTGAGAATGAGATGTAATGGTGAGGAGATGGGATGGGGAAAAGGCCCGGAAGAAATCGGATCAGGAAGAGTCGGGATCGCATTTGGATCGAGACAAATGCGGGATGATGATTAATGTAGGCGAGTTTTTCAGAAATCCATTATAAATAGAATAAAAGATATTCTATATTGTTTATGTATAAAAGCATATCATTAATTATAAAATGGCTTAATTTATCTATAAATTTATGTTATTATTACCCTATATATTAATCCAACTCTCATGAACGAAAGATTTTAATAAACTTCGAGATGTATTTTATTTAAAACATAACTTCTTTAAGAAGAGATAAAACAACATTTGAAATTTAAAAAAGTTCCTTAATAATTAATAAATCCCCACTCAGGACATCTTAACAGCACTGCCTGTTCTCATATGGGGAAGCCGGTGCTATTTTGCCTAGAAGATAGCAAAATATTTCTTTATTTTTAATGATGGTCTCCAACTTTTTATTTCTTTCATCATTTTACGCGTTTCAAATCTCATCCACATTCATTTATGAATTTTTAAGTGGCGTGTTTAAAAAATGATTATTTGTTAGAGATATATCTATTTATATCCAATACCTTTATTTAAGATCAAGTTTTTGGCAAATAGCAAACGGTTTGAATTTCGGTTTATAAATCAAAATCTTAGCCAATAAATATATATCAACATAATTTTATTATAAATCTACCAATGGCTTTATTTATTTAAGTAGCATTACTTTTCTTCATTTTAAAAAACACATTTCCAAATCAGAAAGTTGGTAAAATGTTCATAAAAACTTGATGAAAAGTTGATAAAAAACTGTCTGAATTCAAAAAAAATCTCCCATATATATTATGCTTTTAAATTATGAAATTCAAATGTTATCGCCTAAAATAGTTTTAAAACGGGTTTTATTTTGAGTTTAATAAAAAATATATTTACTAAATGGGAGATTATTTTCAAGATAGAACTTTTCTATACTATTTAAACCATTGGCTACAACAAAATTATATCATTTTCAAACCAATATAAATGGTAAAACGCTTTCTCTAATAAATTTTCGAAATTTTGCCTATAGATGATTTCTTTCTGTAATTTTATATTCCAGATCAACAAATAATTTTGTACTTTTTCTTAACTCTGTATTTCCAAATTAGGAAGGTAGTAAAAATTTACTAGGAAAGTAAATGCTCTCAAAGATAATCTCCCACTAAATAAAATTTTCCAATTCTGTATTTTTTCCTTTTTCTATATAAAATTTATTCAGAATTAGACCTATTAATCCATATTCAACCATTGAGTTGTATGAAACCCTTAAAGATTGGAACCTGATTTTTAATAATTTGATCTTATTTCTATTGGTGGTTTTTTTTGTAAAGTTAATAGACATTGGTAAAATAATATTTCTCACTATCCAAAATTTTTACTCGTTTACTGCTTAACTTTGTAGCAATAATTGAAAATATATCTATTTTTATCTTTTAACCACTATAATTCATTGTAAATTTATATTTCGCACAATATTTCGTTAAATATTATTGGGTATAAATTTCTGAATGTTTTTATTTTTTACTAAAAGATTAGTAAAATATAATTTAATAAAAAAAGAATTATTATGTTTTGGTATCATTTTTATTAAAATGACCTACTTAAGCCCATAAGCGCCTGCGACATGTAGAAGGATGGCCTGAAAGTTACACTGAGGACGAAAGAGTTAAGAAGTTATATATATTTATTTTTCCATTAAAATAAAATTCAAATAAACATAAGCTTTCATTATTTATCATTTGGCACTTTATGGATATGTGAACTAGAGTTTGCCACCATTTTGTAGGCAATATTGATAATTTTTAGTTCTTAGATAATATTGGTTTTTAATCGAAAAATAAATTTCACTAGACGTCACAAATAGATAAAAGTGGATTATTCTTGGCTTTTAAGATTCAAGGCAAAAAATTCACCAGTGAATCGAAATTATGAAATTTGTATTTCTATATTCTATTTAAAATCGCTTCTTTTGGTGAAAAAATCCCCTATTTTGTTTATGTGGTTAATAATATATTTTTTCTGTTTTTTATAACTCAACTTTTTATGACTGAAATAGCTAATTTTATTTGTTTTTTCCTAGAAAAAAAATTTAGGGCGGTTTTTATAATCTTGAATGTTGTGTTTATTGGCCATATTTAACTTGATATATTATCAAAAAAACTAAACCCAATGTAATTTTGAACGATATAAATCCTAAAGATATAGATTTATCATTTTTTTTCCTAATAGTATTTTTACTAATATTTCTAGATAATTTTGATAAAAAAGAATATCTTCATGCAGATATCATATTCTATAACCCATTTTGATAGGTTGTTATTTTTGTACCTTAAACTATCTGATTTGATTTTGATTGATTTTTACTCTCAGATTGAAGTTACTCATTTTATTATATCGGAGCATTTAAGATACAAAAGACTAACAATTTTCTCTTCGTTTTTATTTAAATCAATTTCAAATTCACTGATACCACGCTTTCTTCTTCTTTTCTAATAAAAATTAAACGGAATTAATCCTAAAAACTTAATTCATTACTGATATCAGGTATTCCTGATTGGAGTTATAAGCCTTAAAATTCGCCTATTTTTCTCTAATTTTCGGTAATAAACAATATACTGTAACTCCCGGTTTTTTCCTTTAAACCAAACTCCCAAAGAAATTAAATTATGATTATTTTTTTTATTTGATTTTCTTTCTTTATTTCTTTGAGAAATACCTAGTTTTGATTTCTTCCAAGTCCGCTTTTAAGCTATTATTAGAGTATCTTTCTAATTGTATAGAAAGAAAAAAAATAGCTTGAATCTATTACGAATTTTAGTTCCTTAAAATGTATATATTTTTTAAGAATTGACGTGGGTAAGAATATTTTTAATAAAATTTTGCAAAAATTATTGTTTTTTTGTAAAAATAGGTTTAAAAAAGGGTAATCACGAAAATATTTGAAATTCTTTCTGTTATACCCATATTACCCAAAAAATTCGGAATTTTTTAACACTTTCAAATTATCTTTTATTTTTAGTTTTATTTTTAGTTTTTTTTGTAGAGATGGTTTTATATCGGAGATTAATTATTGATTGAAGCAATTTAATTATTTTTTTATTTGTTTATTTGTTTATATTCCCTTTATTCGGATTATTTTTTTTATTATTGGTGTTTATAACACTTTCTGACATATATCTTTGTGAACTAAAAAAAATGATTTATGTAAAAATTTCCCCGACTCTATCTATCAAAATTCGGGGGCTCTATTTATCATGAAAAAATTATAAGCGATAAATCCATGTGTTTTTTAAAAAGTGATATTATTTATCACGGAATTTTATTTTAAGATAAGTTCATTAAAAACTATGATAAAAAATATTAAAAAAAGAAAAAAATGTATAGAAAAGACTATTATACTAAATAAATTAAGCTCCTCTGTCGGAATACCGGCTGTGTGTCTACGGGAAAAGGGTGCTATCTACCAAACAAAAGACCCAAATCATCTCACTGATTCAATTAGGCTGGATGACTGAGGTTACGTGCAATCATGAATTAAGCTCTTTGTCAATGAACAACAGTTCATTGAAGCTATTGAGCCCCTAGTCAGAGCCTAATTCTAACAGGATCAAAAAAACTAGACCCCTATCCAAACTTGGGTTTTATCTACGTAGCTTCCCGTCAAATAGATTTTAAACGCTGTGATCAGTCTGACTTTTGAACGTTGGATTTGTGCCAGAAAATTTCCCAGAATTTATCTAATTATCTGCTCATCCTGTTTTACGAATCTTATTTGAAATATCTATGATTCAAATTCAATCGCTCTGTCTCCACTTTTCCCGAACATAAATAGTGACTACAAGTTAAGTTTTAGACAGTGTGATTGGGAAAGTTCACTGCTTAAGCTAATAATACACAGCAAGGCTTTTCACTAATTAAAGTGCAAAAATGGTATTATTTTAACTTTATTGCTAAGTTTCAAAAAAATCAAAATCAAAGTAATCGATAAAAATATGAAGAAATAATTGGGCCTCTAATTTTAGAATTATATCACTGAAAATGCTTTATTTCGCTAAAATTGAGAACTATCACTAAATTAAATAATACGGATTTTCACGTTTTTATTAACATTTTTTGTTTGATTTTTTCTATTTTTTCATTTTAGAAAAAAGTTCAAAAAAAAAAAAAGTAAGAAAAATTTGGAGGTAGCTCCAAATTTATAAAGAATATTTTTTTCCACAAAATTATACTCATCTCTCGAAAAAAAAAATGGACTCAATTAGTACAAAAAAGCTTAACAACATGATTGATAGGAATTATTTAACCATTTGCAAACAGATTGGTGAATAGATTTTAGAAAATTGGAGTTTAATGAGAACAGAATATTTAAAAAGAATAAAATATACACAAAACCATTGAGAAAACAGGAAAAAATCTTATCGCACAGAGACAATGAAGATATAATTTTATTCTGATAATGATGATTATAGGTTATATTTTGCGTATAAAAACTCATTATCTTGCCACAAAAATGGATTTATCAAGCCAGTGAAAAAAATTCTAATTAATAAGTACGAAAATTTTCCAAAGAGACCTTGGGAGATAAAAAAATATTTTTGGGATTAGGAATTGATATTTCGATAAATATATCTACAAGAAAATAAGTTAATATAACGATAATATGAAATATGAATGTTCCAGTACCATCAGAAAGTTAAAAAAAATTGTTAATGGATTTAAAAAAGCTTTAAATGAAAATTCGGTAAATATTTTATGCCATGAAATCTCCAGCGAGGAGATAAAAATAATCATAACTAAACTTTAAATATTCCTGGTAAAAACCAGGAATTATATTTAGATATGAACTTCAAGTTGGTGTGTATTTGTAATACCGGTTTACTTTTTGGAACCACAGATCTTGAGCAGCAATCCGTACCATTAGTTTTTGGTATTCTTCAGGATGAAAGTACAGAATAGATTGAAAGGGTTTTGAAGAGATAAGAAAGAGGCCGAAAAAAGACAAATTAAATCATATTTTGAATTCTTAGTGGCTGATAATTCGCCAAAAAATTCCTTTTGCATTTCGAAACTTCGTTTCCGAAGTTTTGAGGGTTAATTTCTGAGCATAGCATGATGAATATTATGTAGTTCTTAAAGAGACTCAATAAATTAAATAAAGATTTGATAAAAATGTATATTAATATAATCCAGAAATCTTTCAGCGAAATTCTATTTCGAAAATCACGGGATTTATTTATAAGAAAATGGGATATAAATCCAAAAGTCTAAGGTGTTTTCGGAAGATTAAAAAAAACCACCTTGTAAGTAAATACAATTGGTATGAGAGTTACAGTGATTTTTTTCTTATTAAAATAAATTTCCAAAAACGGTTTAGTAGAACAATTAAATCTATATATCTTAAATATAAACAAAATTATTGCTTTGAAATAACTGTTAATCTAGCAACAATGCTATATGGTATTAATAAAAAAAATTCCAAATTTATATGAGCTAGTTTAAACCGAAAAATAATTAACAGATCACATTTTATACAGAAGAATTTTTACCATATGAACATCCTAAATTTTCTATATCCATTTACTGCTAAGATTAGGAACTATACGAAGATTATGTTAAGACAAAAAATTCTTTCAAGTAATTTCCCGGATTTCAACAAAATAGCGCATATATTACGTGATTTGGTGAAAGCAAGAGCAAATTACAAAATAAATTCATATAAAGAACTTATTTTTTATTTTAGAAAGTTTCATAATAAATATAAATTTCAGTGCATATATCAACACTTTAAGTTCAACAAAAAATGTGGACTGATAGACTCGCCACTGAAAAAAAAATTAAACGAGAAATTAATAAGAAAATATTAAAAACTGATTTTTTTACAAAAAATAATGATACTTTAGCACTATTATTATTTTATTTATTATAAGAAAATAATTTAACTTACACCCGTAGATCAATACTACCTTTCAATAAAATTTTCGGAAAAAAAAAATTATTTACTTTATATCTCATCTTATTACCTCACTAATCTTATATAGTTTATTATTTTATAAATAATTAATTCAAAAAATATATAATAAATAATTTCAATTTTTGTTCTTACTTTTTGTGAAAGTAAGACAATTAAAACCATCAAGATATTGTTTAAAGTAAAATTAAATTTTTGACTAAAAAAAGTATCATTCATTTTTTTTCGGTTCTCAGATTGCTAAAATCAAATTTGAGTCCCTATCTTCTCCTCATTTACAAAATTTTGTAAAAAAATAATTTGTGCAAGAAAAGTTGGAAATAACTTGAGCTCCCCGCATCTGAATTCTGATATTGATTATGTAAGCAATTAAAGAGAATCTGGTTTTTTAAAAAGTAATTCTGCTTCAAATTAGTGATTTTTAGTAATTTTAGCTTTTATTTCCTATTTTAGTGGTTAAATAACGCCAAAGGATAAAAGTATCTATTAAGTGAATGGAAAAAAAATTGACACAAAATTTAACTTCAATTTAATCGTTTATAAGAAAATTTAAAAGAAAATTTAATTCTCTTCTTATTAGTTCATAATTTATTATTTAAACGAGAGCAGTTATAGATGATAGATAATTTTCAAGACCCTTTTTTTACCATCTAAAACTCTAACTATAATAAAAGTCAATCATAAAAAGTTAATCAATCAATTTAAAAAATACTAACCATAATACAGTTTCAATATTTTTTAATATATATTTTTTCCTGTAATTAAAATTTTTGATTATCCGATAAAATTATTTTTTAACATTTCTAGATATTTTTACGTTTGACAGACAAAAAAAACATTAAAAAAGTTTCCGATATTAAAGATAATCACCCATTGTTGAAATATTTTCCAATATTTTCAGCTTTTTTTTTTTCGCTTGATATAGTATGTCCCAATAAAAAAGAAAATATAAAACTCTTGTTAATTTTTTTGATACTTGATTAAATCGATCTTAAATTTTTGGATAAAATCTTGACCGCTCTCTGAATATATAATTTTTTCGCAGTTATATTATAAAAAATAAACATTTTTGATTAAAAATATTAACTTATTAAAAAAATGAGAAATTCTACAAATAAAGATTTAAAGTAGTTTAATAGTTTTTTTTTTACATTTTTTTGAAAATCACTGATAAAATAGATTTTATTTTATAAAAAAAAAAGTTTAGAAACAATTCGAATAGGTGTATATTAAATTTTTAATTTCGTAATGATGAAATTATAATAAAATATTAAGGAAACTTAAAGGAATTAAAATTAAAATTCGTTAAGCTCATATGCTATTATCAATTTTGTGATGTTTAAAAATGATTTTTAAAAAAATTGAACCTTTTTTAAGCACTGAAAGACGGAAAATTAAATGTAATGAAAAAATGTAAATTTTTTTAATCATTAAATATATCAAGGGAGATAATATGTGGAATATTAAAAAAAATTCGATTTTTAAACCCTCTAAAAATATTTTTTACATAATTCATCCTAATAAATCTATCTTTGTTTACTTTAAATGTGTACTATTAAAATTTAAAATTTTGATAATTCAAAATATCAAATCTCATATTTTTTGCTAATTTAATGGTTTTTTTTTGAAAATGAAGTTATTTAAAAGAAATTTAGATTAAACGTATGTTTAATTAAGGTTTTTTTTCCTTATCAATAGCAAATATTTCCTCTCTTAAGAGTATATATCAGATTTTGAGAAACTTTTAGATTAAAATTATAAAATTTTCAAATGATATTTTGATTGGTATAATTGATTTACAAGGCATTTTTTTCTTTTCATTTTTCTAGTTTCAGAAATTCGGATATAGAAGATTTTTTGAAGTCTAATATTTTCGTCTAATTATACTTTTTGCCCCTGAAAGTAAATTTTATTTTGATTTTATTTTGAGATTTTTTTTATCAAATAGTGGGTGAAAAAGATATTCAGTTAGAATATAGTTAGAATTTTTTTGTTGAATGTGCCTCAAAGCCCCCATATTGAGATCTAATTTATTCAAGATTTAGATTAAAAGTTTCATGAATGGCTTGAACCAAGGAGAAATAAAAAAAAACTAAAAAAGCAGGTATTTTTTAACCAATAATTAAAAATATCCGGGCCTAATATTATCTTTAATAAATTATCCATAAATCTTGGTGCAAACCCCCTTAGATTTTGATTGATATCTTATTTTAAATTTTTTTAGTGTTCTTTAACATAAAATAGTTTTATTTTTATCGGATATTAGATGAAATAATTCAATAATCTTCTTCCTCAATTTTAATTTCGACATGGATTTTGAAAATATTTAATTCGATATTTATTACAACCCAACTTTCTTCAACTCTCAACAAGTTAGCTGTGGTTTTTTTATGCTATTTAAATTCATTCTAAGTTAAAGGCGAATAACTAAATCTTTTAAATCTTTTGTTTTGATTTCCCTGTTTTTTTTAATGTTCATTCTAATCCCAAATAGTTATAAAATTTTTCTTTTTCTTATCTAATAAAATTCTTTTTTTTAACGCAAATCGAAAGAAAAATATCTTGATTTTTTTTAAAAAAAAGAAAAAATTTCACCTCAAAAAAAAAATTAACAAATTTGAATTGATAAAAATAAAAATACCAGATTTTATAAGCAAATTACTTTTCCCATAAAAAAATTTTAAAAAAAAATCTTTAAAAATTTCCAGGAAATCTGATGAAAATATTCTTTCTATAAAGTTTAGGTAAAATCGGAATAATAAAAGTATAGATGTGGATAAACTATCTAATTATCTGTTTTATTTATATTTAAATATGATATAATAGTTTTTGAAAATAATTTCTATCAAAGATGGTATTTTAAACACAAATTGTTGAAATATTTTGGTCAAATAGTAAAATTATACTTTACGAGAGTCTATTATAATAAAATTTAAGCAATAATGTGACCCTCTTTTTAAATCGAGGGCTAATTTGCGACCCTGAATAATGATAAAAAAAGCTAATTGACTGTAATATGGGAGATTCTTTTCAAGGCCAGAATTTTTTTTACAGTTTAAACAATTGACTAAAATATAATTTATTCAAAAATGGCCAATAAAATCAAGAAAACATGCTTTCTTTTATAATTTCTCAAAAATTTCCAAAGAAATTTATTTTTTGTAATTTCAATTTTGAACCACGCTATAAATTTGTGTGTTAAAAACCGTTTTTTTTTTAAATCAGGAAAGCAGTAAAAATTGTTAGTAAATTTTCCACTCTTAAAAAGAATCTCTCATATAGATAAAATAAATTATGTTATAAAAACTACGCTTAAGAATTATTAAATACCTTCATAAACCATAAAATATGCAGATTTTTATGGGAAATTTTTTTAAAAAACTTTAGCTTTGTAAAAAAAAGTGTTTACACAGCTCTTTTATGCACTTATAAAAGGTATAATTCTTTTTATCGCTGATATAGTAGGTTTATATATATTAAGCTATACTCAAATTTGTAAATTACCATTTTAAATAGTTTCTTAATCAAATTCTATTTTTGAAAGCAAAAATAGTAGGACAATAATCAGTAATAATTTTAATAATCAAATTTTAAAAAAAATTGGATGAATTAATACGATATACTTTGAAAGATGAATAGTTTATGACGATATTAAAAAAATAATAAATGAATAATAGAATTGCTTTAAATCAAGTAATTACCTGAATTAGGTTTTACTAACCCCAATATATTTGAAAAATGTTATAAATTACACTGTGATTAAAAAAATAAAACTTTTTATAAAGCTTTTAATAAAGTTTAATAATATTTTATTTAACAGTATTCATTATAGTATGGCATAAACGTGGTGTACTCAAAAAATATAAGTCAGAAAATATAAATTTTGATTTAATGGTGATCATTCTTAAGCCCCTACCTCCAATACCTCATATAATTAATCTCCAAGACATTCATTAAAATTTATATATCCCCTATTTCTTCAAAAAATTTAGTTCACCTAATCTCCTTTTGAATATATTCAAATTATAAAGTGGATTTTTTTTAGCCTCTAAAAAAAACTGAAACAATTCAATACTGCACTTCTGACATTACTTAGGGCTTTTTGTTTTTTATTTAATTATACTTAACACTATTACATAATTTATTACACCTCTGCTCAAAAATCGAAATATTTTACGCTTTCCGTCAAAATGCAAAAAATTTAACGCTCAGTTTCTCGAAATTCAAAATTTAGACATAGAGATCCCGACGTCTCGTGATCTCAATATTTTTTTTAAAAAGGTATGCCAATATTACACAAAAAAAATTATCTAAAGAATCACTTTTGTTAATTTTTATCATCTTCTAATTAAGATTTATATTTATAGGTAAAAAATTATCCATTGAAATTCCAAATAGGTAAGATATTTATTCTTTAATCTATTTAAAATAACCCGAAAATATAAAATTATTTATTCAGTTATATTATTAAACATTGAATTTAGTTCTAAGATAACTATAGAAAAGTATAAAAACTTTTAAAACCTCATATTTCAGTTTTGATCCATTTTATTTATATTTTAATTTCAGTTTAGTAAAGCTAATTATTTATTTTATATATATTTTAGTAAAAGTTATTATTAAAAGAAGATATTTAAAATTTAAAACCCTTAATAACACCAAGATTTTATTCCAGCTTTTATATATAAAATAATAATTTGATGAGTTAGGTAAATAAATAAATAAAATCCAATTTTTTTCATATTGAAATTATAAAGCGGTATTTTTTTTAAAAAACTATTAATAAAATAAAAAGTTTTGCATAACTATTTCCGTGAATTCACTAAAATATAAAAACAATAATATTAAACTGTGAATATCAAATTATAATTAAAAAATGATTTTAATGTTATAATCTGTATCTGTAATAAAGATTAATGTGTAAATTGTGTAATAACCCTGCCTCTGTATCCACAAGTTTTCTTGGAGTTCTTTAGCATTATATTTCGGTATAATTCAAATAAAAAAAAGTATTTATTTTTGATAAAAAATAAATAAATAAATAATAAGCAAGAAATATTATCGAGATTAGTCATATTAAAAAAAATATCTAATTTTAAATTCTGAAGATGAAATGAAAACAAGAAAAACTTTTTTGAAATATTATAAAGAGATATAAATATTTCGGCGATTATAAATACAAATCAAATACATCACGTTATAATATAATCTTTTTTTCTGGCCAAAATATGATTTAGCACCAATTTTTTTGGTCTTGGCCTGTTATGTTTTATTGAGAGGATCAATTTTTTTTAAAACTGAACCCAAATATAATAACAGATTTGGATAATTTAGAAAAAAAAATACATTCAAAGCAGTGTTTTTCATCTAATAATTTATCTGTGTATATCAATTATATCATCAATAATTTTTATTTTTATTTTTTAAATACTTATTTTTTTTATAAAAAGTTTATGCTTTTTTAATTTTTTTCTAGTCTTTTAAATTCAAAAATAAACCGAAAATATCTATTTTCCCCCCAGGTTATTCAAGTTAACACAATTTTAACTAATATATAACCAAGAATAATTTAAGCGATATTTTATAATTTTTGGACAAGTTATAGCTAAAATTTCACATTAGTAAAAGAAATTTATTTAAATTGGCTTCTGCTTTATTTGGATTTAAAGAGAAATTTGATTTAAATTAAAAAATATATATATAAAGCTCATGTTTCACTTGTTAAAATAGTTTCTATTTAAATAAATAATTTAACTTTGAATTTTTAAATAATACTTTAGATAAAAGATATATTTATAACTAAAATTAGAGTATATATTTTTTATTAAGATTCTGAAAAGTAAAAAATTAAAAGCTAAAAATGTAATTTTAATATTTTATAGATATATAATATCTCAAATAAATTAAGAAAATGAAGATTATTTAAAAAATTTAAATCGAAGTTATCATGATTTTAAAAAATAGTATTATTTTTTCAAATAAAAGTTACCCAGAAATTTAAATCTTTTTTATTTAAAATAAAAAAATTAAAGTATTTTTCGATCAATATTTAATATTTTAAATAAAAAATACTAAAAAAAAAGTTGCCTTGTTATTTTTACAAATATTCTTAACCTCCATTTTAAAAATTTGGGTATATTATTTGAAACAATACAGGTCTTTTATACCGACCTTTTTTTATGTTTTACATTTAAAACTCGCGTTTTTTTTCCAATAAGCTTTTTAATTTATAAAAAGTAGAGGGTATGAAATCTCACAAGAAAATGCTGTGAAAATAGAAATTATATTTCAATTATAGCTTCATTTTTTTGAAAAATGAAAAAAGTGAAATTGAATTCTGAAATAGAGAAAATCTAAAATTTTAAAATAATACCAAAACTACGTTTAGTGGGTGTAACGGAATTTGATATCTTAGGATCTATAAAAAAAGGTATCTAGAAATTTAATAAAAGCTATTTATAGCTGTTTTTGATTCGAACTATCAATCAAAGAAAACTAATAATGGATTATGAAATATTTTTGTGAGTAGAGTATATAAAATAAAATAAAATTTCTATCTTATATGCCAGATTTTTTATACAATATAAGTTTAGATTAATTCAATATTCCCCTTTTCTTTTAAAAAAAAAAAAGAAACGGTATCCTATATATATTTTTTGAAAAACAGGGATACCTAACCTATCAAAAACCATGCAGAATATTTTTTATTAAATACGATTTACTTAAAATATTAAAATATAACTCAAGTTTTTATATAATACTTCAATTTTGCGATGTTATTTTGATATCACTCTTTGTATATTAAGTATTCTAAACATTTATGAGCACAATTATAAAAACAAATAAATTTACTTCTACCCTCCAATTAAAAGAATATTTTTTAGTGAATCTAATAATTAATGTTTTTCTATTTTAATTTTTTATACGTCTAGACGAAAAAGTTGAAAATCTGAATAAAAATACTTTAAGTCTATAACTTCTTCATTTTTTTTATATAATTTTCTTGAAATTTAAAATTATCCAACTATAATTTATACCAATTTTTAACTATCATTAAAAATAGTGTACCTTGAAAAAAAATTGGGTGGATTTATTATAATATTTTTGTTATAATTAACTTCTAACCGCATTATTTAAAACATATAGTCATTTTTTTGACCAAAATTATTTACCTTTCCTTAATAGTTCAGTCCCCAAATCAACTCTTTATAAAATATATTCACTTTTTTTTCATAAAGTTTTTATTTAAACAATTAAAAGTATCCTAAAAAAATGTTTAAAAAAAATGATTTTTTTTGAAAAAAGTCTGCATCCTTCATCCCTCCGTCGATTTAGAAGCTACATGCCCACCGGGAATCTTTTCTAAAATCAAAATAGTCTTACTGATAATATTTTTCATTATTATTATTGACAGAAATTCCTACATTTTGTCCATCTTGTCTAATAAAGTTCAAAGTTATTTTAATTCAAATGTAATCTAGTTCAATCAATCAAACAAAAGTGCTTTCTTTTTAGGTTTCGATAAAAGGTAACTTATTAAAAAATTCTAAAATAAATTTTATCTAAATTTTTACTGGTATGATTTTTCGTTTGATAATAAGTCGCATTATCATCAGCTGTAAATCTCAAATTAGTTTGATACCTAAAATAAATACTATTGGGGGAATATACAATATTTACACACCTTGAAATGATTAAACAGGGAACAAAAAATAATAATAAATCAAATCAAATTTCTACATTTTAAATTTAAACATATTTCTAAAACCCAACTAAATATTATAATCAATATATTGACCCCCCCCCCCTCCTCCAATGTCACTTCCATCAGTTTTATTTTCTATGATTATATTCTTAAAATAACCAAAAGAGTCATTAAAGCACCACATTTTGATTATTATTGTGATACCCTTAACTATCTGTTAAACTTCCAAGATGTTAGTAGGTAAAGTTTGTTCCGCTTCCCCCGGATTAATATATAAGGGCTCTATTCTTGAAAAATACTAAAGGTTATATTTAGGTGTAATTTAAATGACCATTTTTTAGACCAAGTTTATTTATGAGGATGACTCAACTCTTTTACTTTTATTTTAAAATAAATATTTAGCGTTTTAACTTTACTAAATGTAGTTAGTAAGTGGAATAATACATAAAATAAACAAATAAAATATATACTGGGTTGTTCCCACAATATAACTGCCCCGATTTCGAAATGAATTTTAGTAAAACCGAATAATTATCGACCCAAAACAAAAATTTATAAATATTTTACAAGTAGCTCCAAATATTGTGAAAATTGGCACAGAAATTCCCAAATTACAAAGTGGAGAAGAAAGCCTTCGTAAAACGATCTATGAGAAATTCTCTCAGGATCTTGACTTTTCATTTTCAAATACCACAAAAAATTTCCAAGTGTATTCAAGAAGTATAAACCGCATCACCAATCAGCACAATGGCCATATAGACATAAATAAATATCCTGGAAATGGTCCCAAACGAGTCCTAGTTAGAAAAAAAAAGCAGCAAAAAAAAAAAATTGCCAAGAACTTTAACTCTAAGTCTAGTCTGTTTTAAGATGATTGAACTTTTAAAAAAAAAAAGAATTAAAAAGGTCGCATCTCGAGTCTGAAGTAATATGGGGGGTTCTCGTAACCCTCGCACAATTAAAAGAACCAAAATGGCAAGTTCAGTAGAGTACCATTGAAAAAAAAAAAAGACTCAAAAAACTCTAAGTTTATTTGAATGTCGAAAATTTCAAGTTAATTCCAATATACAGTGAAAATTATTTCAAAGAAGATCCAAAACATAAATTTGGCAATTTTCTTTCCTGAAAAATTACAAAAATTTCACTCAGTTATGAGTACAAGTTAAAGGATAAGTTAGACCGGAAATTGATTGATTTTCCAAGGAATCTGTTCTTGATGTATCGAAAATCCACATTTCGTCTCTGATCAGAAAATGAAAGCTTATATTTATCGCGAAGAGTACATCATATTTTTTTTTGTCTCATATTAAATAAAATAAAATAACTATATTTTATAACTTTTTTCTGATGCGAATTCAATAAAACACTATGTACCGAAATGTAATTGAATCAAGAAAATAAATTCTAATTTTCGCTAAAAGAAATGGATTCACCATTCTACTAATAATTCAGCCCCATTGAAAAGTAATTCTCAAACAGAAAAAGAAATATGAAGAACTAAAGATTGAAAGTAATAAATTAATGAACTCAAGACTAACTAATCAAATGCATCCGAGAAAATCTCTAAAAAAACAATATAGTGCCATATTGTAGGCCTTGAAAGATAACTTTGCTCAATTTTCCATAGTGGACTTGAAATTAAATTTCAAGTAAGTTTAGCCAATCCTTTCTATGAACATTTTATTCTCGATTTTATTATTATTAAATAAATTTTAAATAAAAAAAAAATGTAGTGATTTATTTCCTGGAAAGTCAAATTTTGGGTACACTCTAATAATATTTGTGTTTCGGGAATTAAAATAGACAATACTTGAGACTTAAAACAAGATTGGTATTAATATGTCTTTGTATCACTTTAGTAACATCAAGTGTAAATCGTCTGCATTATGAGGCACACATTCACAGAAATATTTGTCCCATGTAAGGGGATTGTCTCATAACAATACTGATTGTTCATCGAAACATATATACTCAAAGACAAAATACAGGAACAGTTCCAAACCAAATTTTCTAATATTTAATCATTTAATTTTCGATTTATTTTTGTTGAAGGAAACCAAATCTTTTCTAATTAATAAGTTTTGAATTCTTGTGCATCCTTTAGGGTATCATACCAAATATATTATTTTTATGACCAATAGCTTCTAATTTTAGAATAAAAATTACAGTTCAAAATTGCTTCTAAAAATAAAAAAGGAGAATATAAATGATTCAAGGTTTTATTTTTGTATCTGAATATAAAAACAGCTCGAAAAAAATAGTGTGTATTCTATTTTCTATAAATAAAAATATTCTCGTTTATTTAAGTCCTATTATCAAAAGAAAATACATTAATGATCAGTCTAGGAGATTGAATGGAATTTTAAATGAGTCTTTTAATAATCAATATAAAATTTAAAGCGACAAAAAAATACATTTGAAGAAAAAAGATAAACTGTTTTATTTTAAGCATTTCCAATAAAAAAGGGTATATAATAGCATTTCGGGATTTGTTTTCAAAATGAAATTGTAAAAATAAAATTAGGTTAAAAGCAGTATAAATTAGATGGAGCATATTATTAAATGAATCTCGTAGTATGTTAAATATTTGGGGTACTAATCCCGAATTTAGCACCAATTAATTCATATGTAGCATTAGTCGAAAAATATTTGCAGAGCTCATTGTTCTCTGAGAATCATTATTACTGTATGAAGATTACAATTCGGAATAGCTCTATCTTATAAATGTTCAAACTTTATATTAAATATCCATAATTTGCGAAATAAAGTTTATCTTTCTGTTAAATTTATTTGATATCCCATTACAATCAACATGCATTAGTACCGTTTTTTCCACAAGATTTAAATAGAATAAATATAAAAATTAGATAAAGTTACGAAAAAAAAGCAAAGAGAATTGGTTTTAAAGATATGTATTGATCCGTTTCAAGCAAGTAGTGATCCAAATATCAATTCATTCTCGGCAATATTTCTGTTGCTCGATAGTTACCTTGAATACTAGCTACGATTAAATATCATTAACCGAAAACGAAATCTCCAAAGTATCATTTAATTATTTGATTCTTAGTAGCCTAATGAATTTCAACAGTTAGGGAAAGTAATTCAGGTAAATATGCCTGAAAAATTGGATTTATCAGATCAGAATCATTTTAAAGCGAGAGACGAATAGCCCAAATTGAAGTCAGTAGTGATTCTAAAAGCACGCATAATTATGATTTGTATTTAAAAAATAAAATTTAACCACAGATAATTTTCAAGATTCATTTTTTGCGAATAAATGCAACCCCAATTTCAAAGGCGGTACATTAAACTTTATTGGCTCTTTCAGATTTATTTGGGTAAAGTTAGAAAGTAATTTTATTGGCGAATTAGTATTATCAAGTTATAGGGCGAAGCAAGTAAATCAGTGACAGTTTGGAATTGGGGAGATAATTAGCCAGTGAAATTGGGATGGTGCATTACATCATAGAAACTGGCCACTTGGAAACGAGGATGAGTTCCGAGGATCTTATTGGCAAAGACGATTACGAGTTTGGAAATGGGCGGGGAAAGGAAAGAGGAGAATTCTTGTTTTGCTGTTAATGCAGCCAGACGACTAGGCTTGAATAGAAAAAAAAAAAAACAAAAGCAAGCAGAAATACTCGTAGTAGAATTGTTTGTACGAGATAGGTAATTCGATTTAATAGGAAATACATATATATCAAGAGAAACCTACTGAGGAAAAAAAAACTCCTATTTTTATATTTTATCAGGTTTACAAGATGGACAAGAACATTCTTAAGGAAATCGTCGGTGAACACGAGGGAGGATTTAGTTTTGCCAATGCAAAAAGGAACGAATACCTCACACAAAACGGAGGAGTCATGCCTAATGCAACGAAAACGGGAACCACCATTGTGGGGCTTATTTATAAGGATGGCGTGGTTTTGGGAGCCGATACCAGAGCTACGGCAGGCACAATAGTAGCGGACAAAAATTGTGCAAAGATTCACTACATTACTCCAAACATATATTGTTGTGGAGCTGGCACAGCTGCCGATACAGAGTTCACGACGAACATCGTTAGTTCACAGTTGGCTTTACATTCGATGAACAGTGGGAGACAAGCCCATGTTTCTACCGCGATGACTCTCCTTAAACAATATCTATTCAGGTAAAATAAAAGATTTAAAGAATTTGATTATTGAGGGATAGCTTTTTAACAGTTTATGAAATTTAGATATCAAGGACATGTGAGCGCAGCCTTGGTTCTAGGAGGAGTAGATATTAACGGACCCCATTTGTACACAGTGTATCCACACGGCTCTACAGATAAGCTTCCCTTTGTCACGATGGGTTCAGGGTCTTTGGCAGCAATGGCAATTTTCGAAAGTCGATTCAAGCCAAACATGGAGCGAGACGAAGCAGTTGAGCTTGTAAAAGATGCAATTGAATCAGGTATCTTTAACGATCTTGGCTCAGGAAGTAACGTAGATGTGTGTGTAATAACAAAAGACAAGGTTGATTACTTGAGAAACTATGCTAAGCCAAACGAGAGAGTGCCCAAATTAAAGAGTTATAAATTTGCTAGAGGGACCACAGGTAAATTAGTTGAGAACAATTTTTTTTTAGGTTGAAAACATTAAACCTTTTATTTTATTTTTAAATTATTATAGCGATTATTAGCGAAACGGTTCGCAAGTTCAATTCAGTTAAGGACGAAGATGCTATGGAGGTGGTATGAGAAAAATATTTCAAGCTTTTTGTTTAAATGTGCATTAGTATTTTCAATAAAGGATTTATCAGATAACAAATGGAGTCGCTATTATCACCATCAGATGGATTAATTTTCATTAGTGTGGATCCAATGATAAAGAATAAGTATAAACTCAGCGGAGCTTCTTTTAGTTATATTTTTTATTTGTAGTGTGCGTTTTGTGGTAAAATATCACTGACGATGATTTTTTAGTTTATATTTAAATGGGTTGGCTATTGGTGCGTTTAGAACATAACTTGCCATTGGAGTTGTTTAGTTTAAGAAATTGTGAGTGGGGCATAAATATTAGCAAAGTTTAATTTGAAGCCAGCAAATGCCGACAAAAAGTAATTTAATCCGATGATCAAAAATGGCATAATTTGAAATAGTATATTTTTACAGCGGCCAAACGAGCTTAAACATACGCGCAGCCATTCGAAAATAAATAAATAAATCACTTGACGAGAAATAAACCAACAAATGCGGAATTGCCAGAATGAAAACGCGTTTAGAAATCTAATGGGGAGTCGAAGGAGTTTTAGCAAAATATGGGATTGTTAGCAGGGGTCAGATAGGAGAAGGAAGGAAGACTTTAAATGGAGAAGAGGGGAGAGAGGAGAGGGGCCAGGGCAGACGCAAAGAATAGAAGCGAAAAGAAAGTTTGGTTTTGGTTTTGGTTTTGGTTTTGAACCAAGTTCAGGCCGTTTATTGATGGGGAAACACCCAGTCCTTTAGAATTTATCGACATTTTTTTTTTTTTTTTTTTTGTAACTGAAATGCATTTCGCAGTTGGGGTTTTGTTTTTAAGGGAAATTTGTTTTGAAGGCGAATGTGACAATTAAATGCCGATATATTATGGATTTGATAGAGACCAGTTTGTGGACAGGCTGGTTATTTTCCCATAGAAATAAAAATAAAAATAATGCTGGTATTTCCTGCCAATAAACCCCAGACGAAAATTTCGGCCAATAGTATGCTAAATTGATGCATAAAATATGGTGCTGTCGCACAGCTGGCAAATCAAATAGATGGGAAAAAAAGCAGGGTCTATAGGCAGAATTCATAAACTATTTCATAGAGCCACAAAAGAACAAGAAAAACAAAACTAAACAAAACCAAACCAAACCGGATGGGAGAAATACTGAAGTAACAAAAAAAATTTAAAAAAAAGAACCCCCCCCCCCAAAAGCGGATATTAATGGATGGGAGAAATTACAAGAACTGAAAATTCGCTGGGATATTTTCTTATTTAAAAAACACCAAATTGCAGAGTTAAAAAATAAAGTCTACCACCAATTCCCATCGAATAGAAAACGATGGGCTATCATAAAAAAAAAAAAATGGCGGTTTTAGGGTCCGAAAACAGAGGGATGCTCGTAGCACGCATTTACGGAAAAGTTGGCAGAGTATCGGCTTCTCAGCCACTGGTTTCGTTCTGCTGGGCCAACCAGTGTCCTGCATCAAGCAAATTGATCCCTCTCCCCCTCTCCCTCCTGCTTTCCAAAATACGACATTTTATATTAATGCATTATGCTTTTTTTTTTAAAAAAGCAGGACTTTAGAAATTTTGCCTTGATTGATAAAAATTTTAAAAATTTTAAAAAAAAAAGCAAAACCGAAATATTCGTATAAATATTGTTAAAAGGGTTCTACCACACATTTTATCTGGTCCCCCATCCTCCCTCCAATACTTTTCTATAATACATTCAATACGTATTTGATCCTCTCACTCCAAACCTCCACCCCTGTCCCCTGATTGTGGCCTTTTATTTCGGATACTTCATTTCAATTCACTTTACGCGTTCATTCCCTCCCTTTTGACTTTTCAGATGCTTGGCACAATAGTTCATTACGCCATAGATTTGGCCTTAGTTTCTGCTTTGTTGGCCGGTATACGGAGAACTTCCGGGCTAACGTAAGTTCTTTCTTTCCTTTCTGTCTATTTGTACTTTTTGTTTACTTTTTCCCATTCCTTATTCCCCCCCCCCCCCCC